>DWJZ01005770.1:0-13712 GCA_018249125.1 Asbolis capucinus
GGGGAGTTTGCAAAACTCAAAGGTGTGTGAAGTCAGCCAATCCGCACTTGGCCAGCGTGGTGGACTATGGCCTTAACCTTCTGATTCGGAGAGACCCGTGCTCAATAGTGGGCCGTAATGGGTTGAGATGACGATTTCCAGAGAAGTATAGGTATATGCGTGTATTTCTAAGGGCTCATATATACATACATAGATAGGCCATGAAAGTAGACTTTGTAGAATATCGTGGGGGCTATGAACGCTTCATATTGATAATGATATTGATTATAAATGATCAGTAAAGTTAATCTACAACGGATGTGATCGGTAAGAGAATCGTTGACTAGTGGCAATTTCTTTGCCGTTTCCGTACTTCGAAGGACACGTAGCCTTCAGCTCCGGCTGCTATCATTGTAATGGCAATCGATAAGCTATGTCGGAGGCCATGAGCTGAAACTAAAAGTGATGCCATCTTTTATACTATAGAACATATAATATAGTACCTACCTACTCCTAAATGTATTTTATTCTTAGAAACACCAATCGATATATGTATGTAATTATATATTTTATGTTTTGTGCTTCTATTTTTAGTTTGATAAATGAATAATAAATAATTTACTGTATAAATTCATGTATAAAATCTTTATTAATGTTTTAAATCTGTTAAGCTTTCACGCCTAAGCCGGTTGGATCGATTTTGATTGTGAATAGTAACAGAGATAGACTACAACGTAAGGAAAAATAGAGATTACTTTTTATAATAAAAAGGGTTAAGATTGAAGGGTCGTACGGAAGATCATTATAGTAGAATGTACTATTTTAAATGCAAAAGTTTGTGAGGAAGGATATTTGTATGTTTGTTACCCTTTCACGCAAAAACTACTGAACCGAATCGAATGAAATTTGGTACAGCGATAGGTTATAATCTGAAATCAAACTTAGGCCACTTTTTATCAAGATATCAGGCGAGCGAAGCCGCGGGCGGTAACTTGTAAAACCATAAAATTTTGTATAAAACACTTGTTAAAAAATATATTTGCCCGAAGGTTTTTCAAATTTCGACCTGTAGGGGGATGCAGTAAGGAATAAAAAGTTAATTACCTATTTCACGGAAGTAGTTGCGAACAAAAGTTAGTGATATTACAAACATACATTGGTACATATTGTATCGACATAGTCCTACTGTGAAGGAAAACATTGTGAGAAGACTTGCATTCCTGTTCCTCATAAAGTTCTCGATGGAGTGTGAAGCTTATCTGAGCGTGGCCCGCGTGATGGAAAGCCATAGGCCTTGATCTCACAATGTGAGAGGAGAACCGAGCCCAGTAAGATTAAATTGCTTGCAAATGACCCCAGATACACCAACATACTGCCTCAGGAGGGGTGAGAGAAGAAGAATGGGTAGGATAACTAAACGACGAGGATAAAAGAGTAGAACTGGCTCTCAAGTCCACAGCAGGAACACGACAAATCGTTTGGAGGCTGATTCAAGCAAGAGGACGGTAGCCAGCCAGACGGGCTTCACAAAAAGATTATGATCATTCCGCGAAGCCCTACCACCGAGCAGCTGACGTACGACTTTTACGATCCTGGTCGGCCAGCATAGGATTCTAAGCCGCCCAATACGGCGACATAATTAATTGCACGCCAGTAAGCAGGATTTAGCTGAACCTATTTAATGTAATTTTAACGCCTATGTATATAACTAAATTAAGCAATTCATTAATTTGAACTAATCCTTTTTTTACATTATTCTCCTCGTAAGTCAGCTGCAGAGCCCTGGCAGGTAAAAAAATGAAAAAAAACATTATAGACCCACTGATATATTTTTTTAGCATGATATAAACCAAGCAAAAAAAAAAATAGTTTTACCCAATCAAACGATCTCACCACTTAGTATAAAACAGTGTAACGTCACGAAAACGGGCAAAACCACTGGCTACATCCACTAATAACAATATTTTGAGTTCGTTATCATTCGATTGGCGTGAATGTACGGACCAATTTGGAACTGGTCCAGTTGAAACACACCAGTCTATCGTTAGGTGACTATTTTCCCAGCTATTGTAAAGACAATTATGTAATTAAGGAGATTAGCGCAAATATTTGTCATTTTTTTATTTTATTTTTTTGGATTATGTGTTATACAAATGTATTTTATTTTAATGACAAATCTCCAAGTAAATCCGACAATTGTTTTAGTGGTGTACGGAGATAAATAAATCAATGATACAACCGAATGGTCAAAAAATCTTCCATTGTGTTTAAATGTATTAATATAATATTGTAATATTCTAGCAAAGCCGATGACTTGTAGATAGAAATTGTCTACCGAGACTTTACGTAACGTATTTAAAGGTAACGAATTTAAAGGTATCTTAATAAGAATGTATTAATATTGTGTATGTTATCTTCTGATTTTCATTAGGTGAGCTCGATGTTCCTATGATGAAATAAAATATTTTGACTTTGACTAAAATCAATCTTTTATTTTGCAGTTATTCGAAGTATTCGAAAGCTTTATAAAAACTACAAAGTAGTTGCGATACAGTAGACAAATTTAATACAGCGTCGACTTGTTTTAGTTGCCGTTTTTATAATTGGACTTATGGAATGGTCATTAAATTAATACCCAGTGGTTCCCTGAGTTTACTAACTCCAAATTGCCAAATATAGACGACTTTATACTCTGTAGTCCTAGTCAGGTGTGATCCTGCTGGCGACAGATAAATATTTGTTTTAAAGACAAAGAAAGATAACTAAATGTAAAGAAAGATTAAGATAATTTAATTGCTTTGATTGGTATTACAGGTGTAGGTAGGTACAACATTACATTGGTTCTTATTCAGCTGGTCATAAGCATGCAAATGGACTAAGGTCTAGTCTTGTGTCGTGTGAGATACGGGAATGCTTGCGCGGAACTATGAGTGTTCGGGTGTTCTGGAGGGCGTAGTAGCGAGCTCAGTAGTGATCCTGCCTGTGACAGAAAAACTGCTCTTGGGCGTTGCATAATTTGTGATGTAGTCTAGGAGTTTACGAGGGCGTTTATGGAGCGTGTATGAGCGTTTATATATCTGTTTTAATCAAAAATTCCATAGACTGATGGAATGACTGATTTGAGAAAGGATTACGTCAGTAATAACTGAATCGATATTGAATAATGTGTGGATCGTGTTGCGTCACGTATGTTTATTGCGGGATGGGGTGAGTCACCGCTGCGTTCGGATCAATAGGATGCTGGGCCGTGAAGCCAGCTCGGGTTAGCGCTTGATTGGAAAATTTCATTACTTCTGCAATGCTACGTCATCCTGGTAAAGCTTTGATAGGATTTGAAACATGTTATACCGGACTGGAAGTGCTGAGTACAAACAGCGCGCCAATTTTCATGTGCGTATTACAAATTACTAGTAATTGTCACTTGCTTTGGTGAAGGAAAACGAGAGTTTCCCGCAAAGTTCTCCAAGGTATGTGAAGTCTATCAATCCGCACTTGGCAAACATGGTGGACTATAGCCTGTACCTCTCATGTTGTGATTGGAGACCCAAGCCCAGTAGTGGGACAATTATGGGTTATAACTATGTTACACTATTAACCACATGCTAAGCCACGTTTTTAATTCTGCGTATCAAATATGGTGGAACTATGCCTATGTAGCATTTTGGGTTCGTCCCTTTAAGATCGCCAACTGAGAACGAGTCACGGCGTTATACTCAGAGACCCAGAGCATACTCCAAGCTACTCCAGTTGTAATTACAGGAGAAATGGCTGACCCGAGTGTTAGAATTTTCCGACCTTGTCCACTGTTGCTTATTTTGTACACAAAGAGCATGCCCATTATTGGCCATAAAACGTACACAAATGAAATTATGCTGAAAAAAAAGAATTGAAAAGTTTGCGTCACATTAAAATAAAAAGTAATAAAATGAATTTATATTTTTACGCCAATCTTGTTCATTAGGTTAATTGTTGCCATTATAATTACATTCTACCGGATAAAATATTATCGTAGACAAAACTCAGTAATAATAAATTGTTTACTTGTATTGTATTTTTTTAAATATATAAAGGTCAACTGAAATGATGTAACATATAAAACCATAGATATATTTAACCTTTCACATACAAACTGGGCTTGTATCGATCAATTTTATTATTGATTTTTGTAATCATGGCAACATCGAAGGCTACTGACGTTTGTCAAGCTGTCATCTAAAATGTCAGATGCAAACTGCTAGGTCATTACTTTGTTTGTCTTTGCAGCATAGCAAGGGCTCGTATTTTCGGTATTTTATTGTGATTTTAACGGATACGCATTCCAAACTAACACCAGCGATTCTCTAAATAACGATCACTGCTTGAACATGGATTCCGATACCACTTTACAAGACGACCCCACGCTAACTTGGACTCCAGATCGACTGGAATTTTAGAAAAAATAAACACACATAATTTCTACACGCCGTCTTTTTTTTAATAATCTTCCACAAAACAATTTATGCTAACAAATATTAACAATCTAGCATATTTTTTCTCTTGTGCATTTATGGCCAAAATCCCTATAAAGAATGGGCATCCCCCTTTACGATCGACGCAAGCTTTCGAGCTATGAGCTCAAAGTCAAAGTCAAATTATTTATTTCGTAATAAGAACCATTAGATCACTTAACGAAAGTCAAATTGATACAATATGATCATTATATTATATTATAGTAAGTTACCTTAAAATTATTTAATGATTTGATATTATCAACAAACAACAAACTAAAGACTAATGTCTCGGTAAACAATACTTAATTTATTTTCATCGGCTTTAATAGACAAAATACATATTGAACCAAGTTACCTCGTATATGCAGAGGAAAAAAGCTGGGGAAAGTAAATCTTGGTACTACATAGGTATTTTATTTAAAACAACAAAGTGGCTGCTAGACTGGATTTTGAATTTGCTTAGATAAAATTGCAAAAAGATGTGAGATTTTTCACAACGGTCAAGAACATCTCACTGTGACTTACTCGTAGAGGTGACCATTATTGAAGGACTCGGCTTTCCAACGGATTAGTGGAACGTTTTATACTAATCCTAGATTATTTCTTATATAAGGCGTTCTGATTTAAGCCGGTATTAAAGCTATTAGTGACTGGTACCTCCCACATATTTATTTTTAGGCTCGATAATTTACTGACAACAAGAGAAACTCAAGTTTGGAAAAATGGAAAATTTCGCACACCTTAAATAACTTTATGACGAACTCTCATTAAGCGTTTCTTCAAAATATATTTCTTCACTGAATTAAAATACTGAATTTCATATATTTCAAATTTACACTCCTACGACAGGAGTGCTACTGTACAGTATTTGTATACGATTGAATGTTGCAACAAATCAATAAGCACGCGAAACAATTTAGTCTCAAGTGATTCTATTATATTTGGAAGCCATTCCAGTCCCGCAGTACGACTAGCTTTTAAATCTAAATCTAGATCGATGGAGAGAGAAAACACTATCCATACGAATCTATTGAAATACTTCACAATGTCTGTAGCCATCTGTAAGAACTGCAGTCGAAAATAGTTTTATTAACCTTCACTATTTACATCAGGCATTTTATTGTGTTGTTGTAACTTAAGAACTGCTGAACAAGTTTAAACGCGAACCTGTGCTGTATGAAATTTGTTAGGAAAGATAGTTCGTTAATAAAGAGTTATACATGTACGTACTACTTGTAGCAGTGAAAATGCATAGATTAAAATGATCCTTTCCTTAACCCTACAGAATTTAAGGCATATGACGTCATCACTTGTTCAAATTGTGGACAATGGGAAGGGATATTTTGATGTCATAAGTAGTTAAATGAGTTGACGGGTCATATGATGGTACATGATGGCTTTCAAACCAAGGATACACATACTGGTCAAGAAGGTACTGGTAGAAGAATTCTTGAAGCGAAGAAAAGAGAAAAGGAAGGAAACAGAAAGTTCTCCAAACAATCGACGCCAATAATGAAAAATTATCAGATATCGATCAGGTAATAGCTTGTTCAGGATAATGAAATATTGGATTTCCGCCAAGAAGTAGCTGTATTAGCCTTGTAACCTCATTACCTGACCTAGCTTCTACGGGAAATTTTTGATATATAGGATGATTAACAGTCTTACCAAATCTGGCGATGACCATAGCTTATATTATGGGTAGTTTAAACCATTATACTGACTGTATCGAGATACAACTCGTCGAAAACGGTTGAAGATCTGACGAGCGTCTTTGCACAGACCCTGGATTTGTTCTGAAGGCATTTCTGGCAACACAATATTTACAGTATTAAATTCAGTAGATTCTAGAAGATTAGCTCTTCCACTATTTTTGAAGTTTTGATCAAATCTTCTTCTTAAATTTGTAACATTTAAAGCTTTACGATCTGAATAAACCTCACAGAGGCACTTGGCCTTGTCATTAGTATAATGTGGTAGGATGTTCTAAAAAGATCTACTTATTAAAATTCTTTTGACCCCACCTTTTCCTCCCCTTGAAGGCAGAATATGATTAGTTATGTATGGTTACGTACGAATACTGTTAATTTGTTTGTTATATATGGAATATATATGGAAAAATACACTTTGTTGTTGGTACTGGCCGTGCCTATGAAGCGAGAAGTCTCCGGTACGATGCCCGGCCCTGACACGCAGTTATATGGCAGATGAATATTTTTTCTTGGGTTATATGTATAATGTGTCATCTACGTCACCCGCGTTACTGGATATCTTGCTACTTGCATGGGTAATGTATAAACATTTTTTATATTCTAACCGTTATTTGGAAGTTACAAGTTATATGTTAATATGATTAAAAACATATGGAGCGCGGTGGTTATGGTAACGGTAGCGTGTGTATTCAATCAACCGTGGCCTATATTGGCAACATTAGGTTACCTTTCAAGCTATTTGCAGCATTATCATAATAAATTGCTCTTGAAAGGGGCATCTAAAAGCTTGTCTGGCAGACATCGCTTCTGTCAGTATTCAAGACAGCCAATGTATTGTTGGTTCGTCAATTTACTTATGATTCTTGACTGCGTTGTTCGTTTGTATTATTTTGTGTATTTCATTTTTCATTGCAATTATTGTATTGGCTTATATCATTTTAAAAATATCAAATTAATATCCAAATAATTCTGGGTCACGTTATTGGCAATAATAAAAAACGAATATTAAATGATGGCGTAATAATTAACAGTAAGGAAAAATTTTATAAAATATTAGTATAGCAAACAGGCTTTTTTATTCCATTTCATTTGAAAGTTCTGGTATTTAAATTAGTAATTAGATATTGCAATGCCTTGTTTGTTGAATCAATAGTAAAATGGTCCTTCGAGCCGGATATAATTTTTTTTAAGAATGTGAAGGATCGTGGTAATTAGATAGGCCACAGAATAAATATTTTTTGTTCATTTACCAACCGTGTTTGACGTGTATTCCATCTACATTTACAAGGTTTCAAAGCAAACCGTAATTAAAATTCCACTTGGAGGCGTCAAAGCGTCGTCGCAGTCGCTTCACTTATCTTGTTTTCTGCTTTTGGACAAAGCATTAACGCCGGCCGAGTAATTACTTCGCTCAAAGCAAACATTGAGCGATAACAAACACGGGCCAGACTAGAAATGTTTTGCTTCAGAACGAAATAGAATCGCATTTCGCGAAACCCAACAGTCGGTTTGCGCAAATGTCCATGTTAGCGTTATTAATAAATCCAATTTGATCAGCACACCCACACAAAAATATTGGAAAAATCCTTCGACGGGTGTTATCCCGCCCACAACAACAAGTGCGCGCGCACCACAGACCTGCGTGAACAACTTGTTGTACCCGTGGCCCTGGCTGTTGTATCCCATCATGTTACGGCATGGCGGCAGGGGCAGGTGGTGGCCGCCCTGGACCACCAGCGGGATGTCGTCGTGGTCGGCCGTCGTGGCCACACATCGGTCGCGCGAGCACACCCGACCCGCGTTCGGCGGTGACTGATTGCTACGCCACGGCGCCCACCGCGACCCCCGCCCCCCCCCCGCGCGCCGCCCCCCGCTGCTGGGTGAATGAAGTGCGCGCGCACCTTGCATCCATAGTGTACTACCGTCTACCACAGATTAGCGATTACAATTGGGTCAACGGATAATGGTCACATTCCGCTTGTAAACTTGAGGGAGGTGCACAAACACAACACTCATACAGACAACATTTGTTGTTGTTGGAAAATTATTGCTTATTACAGCAATACAATACCTCAGCATTATAAAATGGGTAAGTAGGTATATTGGAAAAAAGCAGAGAAAGAAAATAGAGTACTAAATAGGAGTATCTATGAACTCGAAATATGTACGTGTTGCAATATAAAAAAGGAGACATGATTCGATAACTAAGTCATAAATAAACCACGTAAGATTTATATCCAAAAGTAATATCCAAAAGATTAATGTAAAGTAGGTTAAAAATAATTTCTTCATGCCTAATTCAGCCGAATCTATTATCAATCCGATAAAAGTCCACGGATTCTAAAAAGACCCTTAATGAATTTGTTTTCATTTCGTATACAAGGATTTTAATTTCTTATACTAGAATTCATTGTGTGCGTGATATGGACTATGCATTTATCAAACATATAATATGACACCTAAGACCCGGTTGCATTTATGTACACAAATAAATACAATTGGAGATTATTTTTATAATATTAAAATAGTCGCTTTCAACTAAATGCATATAGCATTAGTACTACCAAAATAACATTTTTCAATGAGTTTTATCTGTCAGTTTGTTCCGGCTAATCTTTGGAACGGCTGGACTGATTTTGACGACACTGGCAGATAGGTAATGTAATACTATACTCAGTGCAAATTCGATCTAGAATGTTTGATAACAAACCGTTGCCTAGTAACCCGTGACAAACAGGAGAATTAAACTTTTTGTTTTTTTATCAGTTGTTAACTATTTTGTACCATTACATTTTTAATAACTTTTACTTGTAAGTCATGCTATTTGCTTGTTGAAAAATGTATACAGTGTATTAAAACGAAAATCAATAAATTATAAAAGTATAAAACAAAAACTTCAACAGGTTCAAACGTTCAAACTCCTACCTGAAAATAAGGATGTCAGAGTATGAATTTGTGAATGATGTTGTATGTTGTAATTTTGTCGTGTGACTGGTATGACTTTATTATTTGTACTTTGTACTTGCTCTATGATCAATACTTAGTGTAATAAGTATTTGTCAAAAATATAATGATTACTTTAGCAGTTTATGTGAGTTTGTGAAAACCCTATAAAAGTTTTTTTATGGTTTGTTTACATTTATACCGAAGTTGCACCAAGTATAATGTAGTATTTTTATTTAACAATCGTAAAATCCGCAAAGGGAACATCAACTTTTTTTTTTATTCTACGAGCACGAAGTCGCGGTCACAGAAAGTCTGTTATACAAATATGTACATGTACTCCCTATTTCCCCGACTGGCAATCAATTCCAAGACTCCTAGCAACGCAAGATTACACCCAACTAAGCTACAGAATCACTTGTGACCCGTACACACTTCCTATGAGTTTGCCACCTTCGCCACGCCATATAAATATATGGCGAAAATTCGCTTTTCATTCGGTCAAAGGTGTAAAAAAGTTAACGACCATGAGTTTATAAGATGTAGAATTTCGTTGATGGGAATATCTCTCGTTTCTATGAAACGTAACATCTTGAACTGATCTTGGCTTCAACATATTATCCCGAACACGGGTTCCTCATTATAAAGCAAGTCTACAGCAGATGTACTCCACCACGTTGCTCCAATTTTTGCCAGGTTTTGTGCCAAGGTAACAATGATGAGGAAGGACCTCCAAATGAGTACCTCCTGTGATAATATATAAATATATAACTAGCTAATTTTTGCCCGCTGCTTCGCCCACTTATCATGTTGATAAAAAATAGCCCATGTGACATTTCGGGCTACAATCTAACTTTAAGCTAAATTCCATTAAGATCCGTTCAGCTATACATGAACGAGGAACACACATCCATCCGTTCCGTCCTTCCAACGTGGCATCCATCCCCGCAAACGTTCGCATTATAATATTAGTAGGATTTCTGATATCACAGAAATGTTTGTGATACACTTAGGAAATTATTTTATGTACTGAACATTGACAGTAATCTTTTTCAATGGCATAGTTTATTGAATTATTTTATTTTGCCTTCAAGTATTATGATACTAGGGCCCGCTCGCGGCTTCGCTCTCGTTGTATATTATTAAAAATTTGCCTATTTGTTATTCCAGACTACACGAATATATAAAAACCATGAATATTTGTTTTTATGCACTTGTTAAAAAATAAATATTTGTTCTAGCGTTTTTGAAATTTCGACTGCGGACGAGAACACAAAATCCCAACGCGGACGTAGTCGCGGGAAAAGCTAGTTAATAAACACTAACACCGTCATAGCCCTTAGCACTAGAATAACTGTGCCGAGTATGTCGCAAACAATTCAAATATCACAATGTTAGCCCTAGAACAACCGTTCAACTGCAACATTAAATCCTTCGCTTCTCAAACTCTCTTCTCTTTACAAAAACAGTATAACAATATCAGACCTTCAACAATTTTGTTATAAGATTGATCGGAAAATCTGCTGGTAAATCTTTTCAAAAGCGTTAAAAACAACATCCTCTGTCTATCTTTTTGTCAAAGGGCCTCTATTTACAGGCTTTTATATAACTTGAAGTGTATGTTTATATTTTAGTATGTTAGTAGTATATTTGTTTAGTAGTATATTTGTTTGTTACGGGTCAAATCTTTAAAGCTTATAAAACCCCCTTCCTCCACCACTCCACTCCATAAGCATGACGCGATTCTACGTTCGGGATTGTCTCCAGACAAGGGAACTCCTCAACAGTTAACAATACAGCTATGAAATTTTGTGTGTTTCTTTGTATTATCGATTTATAATTAAAGCTTGTGTTTTTAAATATTTTTAATCAGCCTTGTTCGGTTATTGCTCCACCTCGAAGAGCTGTCTAACTTTAAACAAGACCCGGTACTTACTAGACTTGGTATTGTTGAGTATGTAATTGGCAAGGATGCACGGAAATCCGCTCTGCTCAACTTTTCTAATATATTTAAATTTTGTTATTAAAAAGAGTACCGGGAGTTTTTTTCCGCCGGCTTTTTTTCTCTCGGCGTACATTAGAGTACATAGTAAGTTTGTATTATTTATAAGGCCAATGACAGATAGGTATTGTCTATCGAAATTTTAGGCCAAGGCTGCGTACCCGGGCCCGCAGGCCATAGTGTGGCGGTTTTTAAATGGCGCGTACGGTTTTTATATGGCGCGTACGGTTTTTAAATGGCTCTGTCTAATTCCTGTTACGCAAGTCCTGAGAGTCATTAACTAGGAATTACTAGTGGCCCGTAGTAAATTTATAATCCTTTAATTTGGCCCGACTATCAAAAAAGTGGGGCATCCCTTATTAAAGAATTCTCTTAAATATTCTATATTTTGATAATAAATTTATTACTCAAGTAGGGACTTTGTATTGTAAAATTTTGACTTTCGTTAAGTGAGCTTTTGTTTCCTAAGACTGTTATAATTTTTTTTTATTTCACTAAATAAACGTGTCGGCCCACGGGTTCGCCCGCATGGTTGGTAGATAAAAAATAACCAGTGTTACTCCAGACTAATAATTCATTTATCTATCCATCCTTACAAACTTTCGCATTTTTAATGTTAGTAGAATAATCATCTTTTGTCTGCGTCTTTAATGCATTTAAAGGAAATTGACTACCACCTAAACTCCATCCTAATTTTATGGACATAATAATATCATTGAAATCTCGTAGTAATGTTGATTTTCTGTGCCAAAACAACTGGTGGTCATGTTTCACTGGAACTACAAAGTCGTAAGACAAGTCAAACTTAACTGATTGTCCACCCTATGTCGACGTGATACGGCCTCTTTTCCCCTGCACTCCAAAATTTGAATCTGGACAGGATGTGAAGATCGTATGTTCTATTTGCTTGTAGTGAAATATGAACTTTAATAATGTACGATAGAGTTGATTTTCCATTGTGTGCGGTTACGCATGCGCGTGTAATGAATCGATTGTGTCCGCCGCGCCGGAGACGTCGTTGACCCAGTTGTGACGTCGACGTCTTCACGGCTTAGGGTACTGACACATTAGGCCGTACACGGTGGTTGGGTCAGCCGTACACGACTTAGGTCTAAGACAGTGCGAAGCACGACGACTTCCCTAGAACTGGTACCAACTTTACGACGAAAAATCAGTTGCGCAGCAGACGAATTCTAGAAAACGATCATATGGCAAAATGGGCAAAACGATCAGTTTTCCTTTTGTGAGTAATTTTTAGATAAAATGTGCTTAGTACTAGTCGATTAAAATATTATAGTTTTCATTAAAAAAGCATCATATAACACCTTTAATACACTAATAGCGTGGGCCGTAACTGTTCAATAAAAAAAGAATTATCAAAATCGGTCCATCCAGTCAAAAGTTACACGGTTAAAAATAAAACCAAAAATATTGAAAGAAACAATAACTCCAAAACTACTCGTCAGAGGTCGCTCAAAACTAATGAGACCACATCGTAAGCACCAACTTTTGATAAAAAAAAATCAGTCCTCTCAGTAAAAAGTTCTAAGATAATACATAAAAAAAATACACACGAATTGAGTACCTCCGACTTTTTGAAGTCTGTAAAAATAAGCGAAATTTATAAAAAATACTAATTATAATAAATTTTTTTGCCACACCATTTATTTACAAGTCAAGATGAGGAAATCTCATACACTTTAATGTTCGTCTGTACCTGGCCAACTACGCGAGAGACAAGCAAGAACAACTCCCAGTGGTTTTGTCACTAAGGAGTTTCATTCGTTAAGGGAAATGAGACGAGGGTTCGCTGTACGGGCATCCCATTCACAAGAACGGCTATCGGATTTGATCATTGGCTGGTGACCTCGAATATACTTGGCCAAGAAGCGAATTCTGAAGTTAACGTAATAGTAAGGTCTTGCCAAATTACCAAAGTTGCTATAAATACTAGGCGTAGAATTCACAAACTTCACAATTGGAACATTAAAAACAACAAGAAAATGGACTCGCTTCCTGACACGATAAAACACGTTATAAAATAGTTCACTTACCTCTAGCATCTGTTATCGGTCAAGATCTATTTCCGGCCAAACTTTTTTTTAATGAATTCTCGTGAATGACGACTGGTCTTGGAAAATATTAAAAAAATGGCTAAGTACCAGTCAGGCCAAACGTAATGCAGGTTTATATGTTCCGTAGTTAATATAATAACTCTTTAACCTGTTGAGCATATTCATTCGAATTAGTTTCTTCTTTCATTAATATAATGAAAATGTTTTGAAGTCAAGAGTGAATAGGTTTTTATCAAGTTAGTGCGCATGAAAAACTACATCGCCACTAACCATCAGGTGGTTTCGTAGACAAGCGCTAACTTATTTTATATATATACATATATATATATATATACATAATATGTGATAAGCAGGCAGACGAGCAGACGGGTCACCTGATGGTAAGTGATCACCGCGGCCCATGGACATTGATAACACCAGACTGACATGTTGCTAACGCGTTGCCTGCCAGGAAGGTGGAAACACACCCGCATATGCGGGGAAGAGAAAGAAACAAGGCACGCAGTACATT
>DWJZ01005771.1:0-13711 GCA_018249125.1 Asbolis capucinus
GCTCCGGAGAGTTCTGCATGAAGTTCTCAAAGGTGTGTGAAGACCAGCAAAGCGCACTTGGCCAGCACGGTGGACTATGTCTTATTAAAAAAGGGAAATATAATTGAATACTGTTTTGAAGTCAGGCTCTCCAAATTAATAAAATGTTAGTAATAACAGCGCGGCTGAGTTCGACTAAGTATTCAATTATTTTTCCTTTTTTCAAAGTCGATTTAGATTTTTTAAAGGTCAAATATTACACAGTACTTACTACACCAATGTCAGTCACCAATATATGACGCCTATAAAAGAAAAAGGTCGATTATTTACTATTTCGAACTCTGATGTGATACTCCTTTCTACTTTGTAAGTCCGTACTTTTTACTTTGTTTGAAATCAGATATACTGTGTTTCTTGTAATAAAAGGTGCCTATTTCTAGTACACTTATACCAAATTTCTTGAATCTACCACCGTTTCGGAAAAGTGTGTCATTGATTAGAAGAAATGGCTGAATATGCCTCAGTAATCTATATCCAAAAATACGTTTTATTTCAGAAATTATGAAGAGAGTGCCAAGTTTAATGTCTTCGACCGTGGCAGTGAACAAGATAATAACTATTCCCCCGGAACCAATTGTGGTGACTACAATGGAGGGAAAAGAAACGACAGTCCTCCCCCCCACAGTGCATATCGGATTACAAGGACTGAATGTCAGGCTGATCAGTGTTAATAAGAGGGCTGGAATGGTAAATAAATAATTATTAGTAAACAAACCTCGATTATCCGGCTCTCAGTTAAACGGATTTGCGATTATACGGACTACTAACACCGATTTGTCTTTCATGGTTAATTAATTTGTTTCTCAGTACATCTGTATATAGATTTATGTAATACAATTTTTTTTAATTTGTAATACTTCTAATCATTCTTTAATTTAAAAAATAGGTTATTATTTTTTTAATTAACTGACGCTCATAATACTAATTTTAAATTAGCATAGTTAATTAAAATTGATAGATTATGAAATAATTAGATAATAAGTGAAATTAATAGTTAAAAGTCTCATAATGACGCTAAGTACCTAAAGAAAATTTTAAACATTCAAAACTCTTTTTTTAATTTATGGAATTTGAAAGTTTTTTTTTATTTTAGAGCGGCGAAAGCACATCAACCCTTCCACCAGCAGAGGGTGTTTTATTCCATTGCCATGGAGGTGGTTTTGTGGCACAGAGTTCCAAATCCCATGAAACATATTTAAGAGAATGGGCAGCCAAATTGAACATGCCAATACTCTCCATTGACTACAGTTTGGCTCCTCAGGCACCCTTCCCCAGGGCTTTGGAGGAAGTGTTCTACGCTTATTGCTGGATGGTGAATAATTTAGAGCAAATTGGGAGTACTGGTGAGTATTGTCTACACTAATATTATAATATATCATAATAATATGTGTATATTTTATACTTCCTATATAACAATATGATTAACTCCCTGTTTTATTATTGTCAAATTATTAATGACTGATAAATTACATACATATGTATCAACATTTCTTGTGAACTATCTACAGAATATTTTAAATTTATTTCTACAAACCATGCGGCGTTAGCCTGGTATTATTTCTGTCATATTGTATTAGAAATTAACAAGTGTAAATTCTTTTTCATACCAGAATAAAAAAAGAAATGACTTTTAGAAGCGAATATTTCTAAAACTTAATTTGGGGGGTCGCCGGCAAAAGCAAAATACGAGGTGTAGCATCACCGCAAAGTTAAGCACTTGCAGACAAAACAGAGAAAACCATAAATTTATATTTATAATATTTTTCGTCTGTATTTTCATTTTTAACTTTAGATTTTTTAGTCGTATTGAAACGTGAATACCTTCACGTTTTTTAAAATTCGAAAAATAAATTGAAAAATACTGTAATAATCTAACTAGTATTAGAGTTTTATAATATTTAGTGTCCACGATACAATTTTAAAATTTATTACACTCTAACAGAGAAGGCTGAAGAACCCGTTGTAAGATTACATTACAATAGTCAGTTAAATTTTAAAGTTATAATTTATATTCTAGTATCATATCGTTTATTGCACCATTATTATACATTGTTTTATACACTAGTTGACCCGGTAGACGTTGTTCATAATTAATTGTAACCACATTAGGTTGAGACAAATGTCTTTTCTTTTTGCGTTCATGGGAAATGCTTAATCAAAAATATATGGGAAGGAAATTTGGTGCAGAAAAATAATAAACAGACAAAAAATCTAAATAGAAAATTGCTCTAGATTCTATGCCCTGCTAAAAAGCCCCAGTAATGGTATTTTCCAAATGTATTTAACGTACAGACAGCGTTCAGTTATAGAATTAAATAAGGCCTATTGGTCTATTGGTTCGTAAACCTAATTACTAGGTCGGAGGGCGTGGGTTCGACCACAACCTAGAATAAATTTTTCTGTGATAAAGAGGAATGTTATTTCTGTGTCTGGGTGTAATAAAAATATCTATATAATTATGTAGGTATTAAAAATATATATGTATGTTCATCAGTTGTGTTGTGATGATGATGTTGGTGATGTTGTTTTAGGTAAACGTATAGTGTTCGCGGGTGATTCAGCGGGAGCAAACCTCATAGCTGGTTGTACCCTCAAGATCCTCAAAGCAGGCCTTCGTCCCCCAGAGGGACTGTTTATGGCGTACGCGCCCCTCCTGGTGAGCTTTATACCGAGCCCTGCGCGTCTTTTATGTCTCATGGACCCACTGCTGCCGTTTGGATTTATGATGCGGTGCCTTAAAGGTAACACATTTTTTTTCATGATATTCGTAATTCTGCCCTTTTTCCAGTATTTATTTGAGGTCGCTGCAATATCTTCCTCCTTCTATTTGATCCGCTGGTTCTGTACAAACTTTCAAAGCTCTCTTTAAAAAGCTATATCTTCAGTCTTCATCCTTCTGTCCTTTCCTTTTAGTCTTTCTTTAACTATTAATATAAATCCTTTCTCATATCCTTGTCAACAACTTTTTTTTTTGTTTTTTTATTTGAATTGCTTTGTAATGTCTTTCTTCGTCGTTGCGTACATTAAAGAGTATTATTACTATGTTTTCTCTGCCATTAGCTCTATTAACTCCGTTATCATTCAGATCATCTCTCACACAATCTATCCATCTTTTATAATAGGTAAAGGTAAAAAAATATAGTGTCTAAAATTTCACAATTAAATTGAAAATTTCTTAATAAAAAAAACAATCAAAGTGTAACTATGTTATTAAAAATACCAGTCCTTTTGAGATTCCAATTTTGTTTTTATTCCCGTAAGTTATTTAAAAGGCCTAAATATGATTATATATATAAATTTGGTATATCATTTCCTTCCTGGAAAGGTGTTAGTGGTTGGTGATATTAATGTTCTATGCTCATAAAATTGGTTTGCAGCATACGCAAGTCCAAACGCGAAAGGCAAAGATGATAAAAGTTCAGCTAAGGAGCTGACGGGGTCCAACGCGACGACTCCTGTTGATGGCAACGGGTTTCTTAGAGTCAGCCCATCGCAGGGTAAGATTTATTTTTAATTTAATTTATTTATTGTATTTCATAATACTTAAGATACCAATAAAAAAATTAATAATAATACTTATTAATAATAATAACTTATTAATTTATGTCGGTTGCACCGTGGTGTATAGGACGGTCTCTAGTGTGGTATGCTACTTGTGTAGATACACTGGTTCAATCACATATCCATGAAAACAAAGTAAGGGCTGGCGCAGTGGCAGAAGCAGCTGAAAAACTTAAACATATTAAATACGAGAGTCTCAGGTCCGGATATATTTTTTTAAGCATTTGGAATCGAGACTGTTAGATTCACATTATCTGCTTAAAAAGATTTGCAATAAAATATATGATAAAACTATAAACGAACCCAGACACTGGCAGCTTTCTACCACAGCGTATGAGTATTGCTATTCAGAGAGGAAACGCTGCCAGCATCTTGGGTACTGCACCACGCCTGGCTTTTTAAATTTTATTTTAATCAGTTTATATGTATATATTTTATACCATTTTAATTATTAATGTATCACTGTTAACAATTGCCAATCATGAAATTAAATTATTTTTGATTATATTTATACTTAACATAGGCCCTGTAGGACACAACTTATTATAAGACAGGACTGCATATTCTAAAATTACAGTGACATCTTTTACGACACTATAAATAAAGTGTCGTAAAAGATACATTTTGCTTAGATACTTCATTTTTTTATAGTTATAGTGTAAATGTAATACATATTATTATACTTAGTTTAAGTGTTGTAAAATTGTACGAAAATAAATGTATTCCATTCTATTCAAACATCACGGCTTCATCAAAGTGTGGCCTGGCCCCTTATTATCTATACAAACTGTTATTCTACTAATATTATTAATGTATTATTTCCTCCACGCGTTACCCGTTGAACGGATAAGTATAATTCTTAGCACACCGATAGACATCCAGGAAATGTACATAGGATGATGTTCACGTTTATATGTTCGAGTGTCCTATATAGAGAGATATCCTATCTGCCGTCGAAATATGATCGTAATTCAATTTGACAAAGGGTTAATTGTCATTGACGATACTAAAATGTTAAAAAAAATTGTGTGTCAAATACATGGCGGTGTGCGTACTATTTTTATTTATTTATTTAATGCATTTTTAAAGAATTATGCTATAAATATTAGTTTTCTGCACTCCTTCGCTATAGAAACTTAAATTGTGGGCCTTTCTAAGTCCTCCGTCCGCGCAATGTTCTTAAAAATAGGTACTATGCTGCACATACGTTACATACGAGGGTGCGTTTTTGCAGAGAATTGTTACTGAGGAAGCAACTTGAGTTCATTACTTTGAACCTGAGTTAAACAAGATTGTATGCAGTGGCATTAAAAGGCACCTAAGTAATTCAAAGTGTCGCAATCGGCGAGAAAACTCATGACGACAGTTTTCGGGGATACAGAAGAAATTATGTTGCTTGACTATAAAGAAAAAGGTGTCTCTATAACCGGAGAATACTACGCATCAATCTTAGAGCAGTTAAAAGAGAATATCAGAGAGAAAAGGAGAGGAAAATTGACGAAAGGTGTATGCTTTTGCAACAGTGCTCCAGTTCACAGGAGTCGAGTTGCGTTGGCTGCTTTACATAAACTGGGGTTCGATATCATTTGATCACCCACCCAGCCTAGACTTGACACCCAGTGACTTAATCTCTTTCCAAACCTAAAAAAGAGCTTCGAGGAAAGAAATTTTCTACCGACGAAGAAGGAATGCAGTTTCAGCTATTTTTAGGGAAAGACAAATCATTTTTTATGAAGATATTCATAAATAATTCAGAGATCTGAGAAATGTATTTGAGTTGCATGTGAATACATTGAAAAGGAAAAATAATTTTATGGTATAACTTCATTCAATTCTGCTCCATTCCGTGAACTTGAAAACGCACCCTTGTATTTCGCTTTATTTTTTTACATATCGTACCCTTATTATCTAAGGTGCAACGAGGTTAAAATATTATTATATTTGCAGAAGGCACAAGCGAGGGTCCATCATCATTCGAGGAGGTGTCTCCATCAGACCTGGCCGAGCTGCAAGCCCACAAGTCTGGTAGTGAGAGAAGGAAATCATCAGATACCACCATCAGCGCTGCTTCTCTACAGAGCGAACACACTGCTACAGGTTATATGAATTATCTGTATAATATTATTTATAAATGTCTTTGGACAACTCACACAAGGCCATGACCCCAAACTAAGCGTTAGCTTGTACTATGATAATAAAACAACTGGTAAACATACATATATATTTTTAAATACATATTTATATAGATATTTACACAGAGAACAAAAATTCCTGCTCATCATAGAAAAGTTTGACCTTAATGGGAATCGAACCCACGACATTCAATGTAGCAGTAAAGTTCACTAACCACAAAACCAACCGGTCTGTCAAATTTAATTTATTAGGCTTTTCATGTCTGAGATTCCATCATCGAACGAGCCGATACACGGCGGATAACCATCCCTTCGTTGTTAACATCCTACCGGTACGACCGACGGGCTACTCGTCTTTTATCACCCATACCGCGAAGAACTGGAATAAGTTGCTCGCGTCGGTGTTTCCGTTGGATTACAATGTAAATGTCCTCTACTTAAAAGTGAATGGACTTCTACTAAGTTAGTGCGCTTTACCATAAAAGACTTTATCGCCACTTACCATCAGGTGGGATCGCAGTCAAGCGCTAAATTATGTATGGTAAAAAAAACGAATGGAATAACACCGTCATTGTTGCCGCCTACGTATGATGAGTCCATCATTACATTCAAGAGAAGATTGAATAGGCTAAGTTAGTGTGCCCATCATAGACATCATCGCCACTTACCATTAGGTATGATGGATGTCAAGCATTAACTAATCCTAAGTAAAAAAAAACAATCTGTATTGGAGGCTGTTCTAGGCAGGCTTAACCATGAGAAGTTATGTTCACTCATGCTCAGCAGTGGGCCAATGGTTGAAGGCAACTATTTATTTTACCAGGTATAACGCCCACCGAAGACAGATCGCAACAGGTAATGGCAGACTTCCTAGAACGGTATGTCCTGGACAGCGATACAGACTCCGAGGGTCGCAGGATACCGATCATCAAGCCGAACGTCAAATACACTGATGATTCACACAGGTAAGTCATAAAGATGGTTGACCGCTGATAGAATAACACGAGATCGTCTATGGCATAGTTATGAGGATTTTAGGTGATTGACGGGTTGAAGATAGAATATTTTAAGAGGTAGTAGGTATTAAGAAAGAGTTGAGAGAAAGAAAGAGAGAGAGCGTTGAGAGAAAAAGGGAGGGAGAGAGTGTGGAGAGAGAAATAATAGCTGAGAGTGAGAGAGAGAGATAAAAAGTTTAAGAGGGAGAGAAAGAAAGTTGACAATGAGAGAATTATCTTTCTCAAGTATTAACTTGAGAGAGATCAAAGAGATGCTTTGAGGGAGAGAAAGGTTTAGACTTAAACTGTACCTACCGTTCGTCTCTCATTTAAACAATATCAGTTAGGCATTTGATACCACTGTAATGACCAATACCAAAAATTATTATATTATGGTACAAAACAATAGTAAGAAATATACCGAATAAACCGAAAATAAAGATTTATCTCTCACTGCTAATAGTGGTTTGAACGTTATCTTGGATCCTGGAGGTCCTGGATTCAAATCCTGCATCGCGCATTTCTAACTTTCAAAGATATGTGCGTATTAGAACTTAATTATCATTTGCTTTGGAAAATGAAACCATTGTGAGCAAACCTGCAATCTTAAGAGTTCTCCACGGTGTGTGAAGTCCACCGATCAGCACTTGGCCAGCGTGGTGGGTTATGTTCTGTACCCCTCACATTTTGAGTGGGGATCCGAGCCCAGTAGTGGGACAGTCATGATGATATATTGTATATTAGATACTGTGTGAAATATTATAGCTATAGTACATTGAGTGACCTAGTAGTAGAATTACAGATGCAATTTTTAATAACATGCTAACTAATCATTAATTGATTAAGCGAGATAGATATATGTAGTTTGTGAAAATGTATAGTCTGTTTCATTTTGAAATGGAAAACCGGTTTTGAATTTAATTATAATGTGTCATATTTGCAGATAATTAATTATACAATGTAAAAAAGGGCTGCGTATAAAAAATAATAATATTTTTCTTCATATTGCAGTATTTTAAAAATCATGGATTGTATTTTTTTTTACTGTTGTATATTCTCATAAATTTTAACAACAACCTTGTATATTTCCACAATCAGGCAACTTTAATTTATATGTGCTAAGAGAAAAGTATTGAAAAGATCGCCATGTTCAACTACCGGTTTTTCGTTTAAATTTGAAACACATTAATAGAATAAATAACACTTTATTAACTGAATGTTCAGTATTAAAAATTTTTACTCGTTATGACATACATAATAAGGTTCAAAATTGCGCATTTTTCTTATTTTTTTTTGTTTTCCTCTAAGTACATTAGGCTACGCTCATTATGATTCGTAAGAATATAACTTGTACCTACGATGTGCGAATATCTTGATACGCACGAGTGAATAGGCATTACTAAGTTAGTGCGTCCAACATCTTAGACATCGTCGTCACTTACCATCAGTTGTATCGATGTCAAGTATTAACTTATTCTAGGTAAAAAAAAAACCTTTCATTTATTTTAACGATACTCCTTTCATTTCTAACCTGAATTTAGCTTTGATTTTGTACGTGAGGCTTTATAATGTAGGCTTCTTCAAGACAAGAGTAAATAGGGTTCTTCTAAGTTAATGCGCTTTACCATCTAAGACTCCAAAAAAACTTTAAAAAAAAACACTACTTACTTGATTGTTGATCTTGTACGAAAGAAGCGTGTACACTACGTACGAGTTATTCGTATGTATACGTATGTATATACGTGCATATGCACGTCCTAGGACAAAGAGGAATTCGATATTAGGACAACTTACGTTTTCAAGGTGCGCATTCAATTTGTATTACTACGAGCTAGTAGCCCGTGATTTATCTTGACATAACTGTGGAGGTTATGTTAGAATACTTTAAAAGTTAACCTACATGATTTTTAATTCTTATTTTTACAAATATCATGTATTGTGAAAAGTTACAATCCAACAGGTGTGGTAAATGTGTTATGCGATAGTCTATAAGGAAAGTAAGATACAAATCCGAATTCAAAATGAGCGTAGCCTAATAGCGTCAGAAAAAAAAACGTATTTTCTATAAGAATATAAATAAAATTGGTATCAAAATATAATAGAATTATTCACACAAGCAGAGAGGTGGAATCGGATAACTCAAGTACTTTGATCGGCGAGCCTCCATTGATAGAAGACATGGATGTGAAGGATAAGAAGAGAATAAAAACACGGTGAATAAAAATTATTATGACTGCTTGCGAAACGTAAGCGGTTCAAAATTTACAGCGATATAAAGATTAATTTTATATATGTGTATTTATGTATGTCAAAAATTTATGCTTCAAACTCTTTATTTGCTGCATTTAGTTCAATCAAGTATATATTAGATGTCACCTAACATAATACATGTAACACTAAATATTATCCGCATGAATATATTATACTTATCCATCTTCGTTGAATCATCAATGAACTAAGAAAAAGTTTAAAAATACATTCTACTTACAACATAACCAATTGTACCTAGTTTGTTAAATAATTTGAATACACATTGTGGCATTCTGGAACGTGTTTACGTGTTGGCTGTTTGAAATGAACTAAAGAAAACACCAGCCGACATTTCAAGTGAGCTGGCATGTGTCGAGACACATTTTTGTCGCTAATCGACATCTAGTTGTATTGTTGATGGGAGATTTAGTCTTTAGGAATCTGCAGAACTTTTATTTTAAGTAATCTTAGTAATATAACGCTTATCGATGTTAATAAAGTTCATTTCTTGAACAAGATATTTTGTAGTTAAATGGCTGTATTTGTAATACACGTATGTAAAGGTTTAAAACATACGGTATACAAAAAAAAATATTCAAACATTGCTCGTTTAAAGTTCACAATGTTGAGGGACACCGTCCAGTGTCGTCTACTTATGAACATTACATCAAAATGTTGTCTGATGTAATGTTCATAAGTACGACACGAAAAATTTACAGATATAATCGTTGGTATGTTTTGGGCCGTAGAAAAATTTATAATGCAATTTTTCTTCACTTACTATGACTACCCGGCTGGTGCGTATCTTCTTAACTGTCAGTGGATTTATTTGACAGTTTTGACAATTGTCGATGGCAAGTTTCTTCTTGACAACATTTCAACCTGACAAGATCTCAGTGATTTGACAATAGTACACATTTTTTTAAATTTCAAGAAAGTGGCGTACATAATTTTCGATAAAATAAATATTATCAAATAAATATAATTTATTTAATCGGCTCTTAAACATTTTAAATAAAACGGATACTCACGATTTCTTGCACCGATATTTCGATTATTTTGTCGTTATGATTTTGGAATTGCCTCGAGATGTCGATACACTTACGTTACATTTAAAATATCATTGGGTAGTTACACTTTTGATATACTGGAATATATATGTAAAAAATATTATAAGGTCAAGCATGTTATACAATATTATTTAGTATTAGTATGTAGATATAGTAACAGGTGTGTTTGCAATAAAAATAAATGAACACTAATCATGCATGTATGTATATAAAAACAATCAGAAATGTTAAAAAAATGTTTTTTATGGTAATTTTTGTTATTTTTTTTTTCTATAGTATTAGCGAAGCAGCCACTGGCATTATGGGCGCAATGTCTTCGCGACTTGCCTACATCACTGGCTCTAACTCTATCGTTAAACCGAGCCAGGAAGAGTGAGTACATTAATAGTAATAGTACTAAGTAGGTTACTTAATAGGAAGTAGAATACTGCTGCAGTCAGAAATTTTGGCTAAATTAATCCCTAACAAAACGTCGCCTTACTTTCTCAACCGTGTCTTAAAAATTGTTTATTTATGCCATTTTAAAGTGGCATTATTATATCGACGACGGAAAACAAAAAGGGTGGAACTCTTGTGAGTTACTTTAAACAGTTTCGGAACCAACGGAATCAATAACCACACAACTGACCCCAGGAACACTAACATACCTCTTTAGGACGGGTGACGGAAGAAGAATAGGGTCGAAGATAACTGAAGGACGGGGAGAAAAAGAAGATTAACCAGCCAGACGGACTTCACATAAAGATAATACTCGTTCCGCGAAGCCTTACCACCGCTGTTGACTTTTGTTGCTTCTTACAAAACCCTGGTCTTCCTGCATGGGATTTGTATTCGGCTACCTCCACCAATAGGTATGCTTTTAGCCTCCTCAGTTATGGGGATAGACGCATACTCATTAGCGGGCCATATACTCTTTTTGAAATACATACCATTAATAAAATATTAACTTCAAATTTCTCGAACTTCTTTTTCATATTTTTAACTATTGTATTTTATCCTTTAGGTTAGCGGTTCGTTCAAATTTGGACGCATTAATAGCGCGCAGTCCTTCAGATGAGTTCATATTCTCAGTCCCGCGGGATCCGTTGCTGTCGCCATACTGGGCTGATGATCAGTTACTGAAGAAATTCCCGCCGGTTAGGATACTGGTAAGTTCTTTTTTATTCTTCATTATTATGCCCTTGGCTGCTAGGAGGGGAAACAGTACGGTGAAAAACCAACAGAAACCAACATATCGCTTCAGGACGGGTGACAGAAAAAAAAGGAAAAGGATGATGTGTAAGAGACGGAGAGAAAGAAAGAAAAGGAGAACTGTTTCTCAAGTTTCTCGTTATCATAATCGTTGGATTGGATAAGTTGTCTATAACCAATGATATATTTTTTCAGTCGGTACATTTGGACCCGTGCCTTGATGATTGTGTAATGTTTGCCAAGAAGCTGAAGAGATTGGGCAATGTGGTCGGTATTGATGTATTAGAGGGCTTGCCGCATGGATTTTTAAATTTCTCTCTTGTAAGTATAGTTACAATTTGTCAGGATGGATGGATGCATGTTTCTTACCCTTTCACGCTAAAACTTCTGAACGGATCAAAGCCGCGGTCGGGATGTTTACAATTCTGTATATTAGTAATAAAATTGATGAAATTTAAATTAATTGAATAAAGAAAATTGTATTATTTCAAAATTTTACTGTAATATGACTTAAATTTATATACGTGTGTGGGTGAGAAAGTGTGTGTGCAACAATAAAATAAGTTTTCGAATATTGTGTTATAATATTGACTTGTGGAAATTCTCTAGCAGCTTTCTTATCAATTATACTAATATTAAATTTCTATAACAGATGGCCAAAGAAGCAAACGAGGGATCTAAACTTTGTTTAGAACGAATCAAGCAATTATTTGACCTTGAAAACAGTACATCGAGTACAGAAAACAATTTATGAACGTGTGGCTTCTGCTGTCACGCGTAGACGATACGCTTCGTATGTGCCTGTGCGTCCACAGACTATAAAAAATAATTATGGACACCTATTATCTTGGCTTAGTAAAAAAAAAAGTCAGTGTCTCTGCTTATTCTGAGTGATGTTTTAATGATTTTAGCATTTTTCGTTGTGCATATATATTTTTACTGACGTATTTTTGTGTTATGTGTATGTGATTAGATGTTGCAGAAAAATACGTCAGATGTTACTTAGTATGCGTATTCTATTATTGTTGTAAAGGAAAACTTTATTTTTGTTTTTAAACAAAGGTTGTTTTTTTTTCAAGAGGATCTTAGGAGAGGAGGAGCTACTTTAAACCATAGACAAGGAAAGTCTACTTTGTATTATTTAAATTATTATTTTTGAAGGTTATGGTACTTTTAAGGGAGTCTTGAAATGAGACCCATTTTGAGATGGTAAGTTATTATAATATATAGGTGTTGTTTTTACAATATTTGCAAATTTTCGACAATTTAATGAAAGCCTTACATTTCGTAAAATAACGAATTTGACAGATTGTAAATGACATTTGTCAATAACGATTGGTTATAACGTCAAACCGCAGAATAATAGGTCTTCACAATAATTATACCCGTTTCATGACCAATCGTTGTCCTTTAGTCATTGAATGATATGATGACAAATTCATTATTTCATGATTTTTTGAAATATCTTAATATTGTCAGCTCTTTGATGGGGTCATATACATATATTATGTATAATGTGAATGTATAATATAATTTTAATATGATTTGAAACTACCATCGAATATCTGAAACTCAGTAATTTCCGTCGCATATTTTTTTAACTATACTACGCTTTATCTATTTATATTAAAGAAAATTTTTGATCTTCATATCTTTTAGCCGCCTACTTTACTATTTATAACGATAATAGCCTATAAAGACATTTTTTAAAAACTTGTAAATTTTAGTAAAATACAAAATATTGTTACTGGCTTAAAAAAACCGTTCTCATCAAGAAAATAACTTATTCTCCCATCATTATAATTTTAATTCTTTAGAAAGAGAACCAGTCCTCTTTTTTTTTCCTTCTGTCACCCGTCCAGAAGTGGTATTCTGTCCATTTACGGAAAACATACCAAGTCATTCATTCTTAACAGGTCCCTGCATTACAGAAACTCCAAATATTCGAGCTTCTTCAGATTTGTTTCTTACTAAATCTTATTACGTTATTTATTTGAAATAATAAATATTTTAAAAGCCTGACTTCACCCTAACTTCCTGAGTTCCAGTTTTAAATGTAGACCTGACTGAGGTAATGATTGGTTTTTTATTCATATGTCTTATTATATCACGAGATATTTCTTTAATGAAGCTTATGGTATTGAAATACATTGAAAAATATGGAATCTGTCAAACCCGACCTAACTCTCAATTCCTGAATTCTAATTGTAGGGTAGACCCATGTATTAGGTAATTATGTTTTTTTCATTTATATTTGCCTTACATCACAAGAAGTCTTTACTGAAAGTTATCGTAAAACCTGACTTCACTGTACATTTCTGAGTTCTAATTTTAAAAGATATACCTAAAATTGTTTTTAATATATTATTTGTCCTGTTACATCACAGGCAATTAAGATATATATATACGAGGGCCAAACTGAAAGTTTTTAGAACTGGCCACTTATAAACATTATATTAAAAAAAATAGTTTA
>DWJZ01005772.1:0-13710 GCA_018249125.1 Asbolis capucinus
AAAAAATCAAGAAAAGTTGGATAGTATTATTACCTAAATTAGAATGTTCAAACTGATAGATACAGAACTTTAAAATGAAAAATTCTAGCCGAGGTAAGCATCCCAGGGAAAACTAAATAGATGCTTTTATAAATGTGAAAAAAATCACCAGAATAGTTATCACATCTCAATTAGAATAGATGATGAAATTAAAATCTCACAAATGATTAGACTTGAGAGATTCTCGAGCTATTGATAGCTTAATTAGATGACAAGAATGAGTCCGAGGAATTAGTTGATTAGTCCACTCCACCCTTCTTCAATAGCACCACTCGCCAAAGGTTGAAGTTATATGGCTGAATGGCCAAATTGTGGAATGGGCTTCCTTCTGAGGTATTCCCGGCGCGCTATCATATGGGGTTCTGCAAGGTGTGAATAGAGCTCTCCTTCTGGGTCGGCGTAGCGTTAATCCAATGTTACCCGTGTCCTTAGACGGCGGTAATTACTTACCAAAAGGTGGCGTGCCTGCCTATTTGTCAACCTTTCAGGCTATAAAAAAAAGAAATCGGTAAGCTTTGTCGAAGGCCTTAAAAACAATTCGCACTTTCTGGCCAAGTGAGGTTACTCGCCTTCAAGAACTTTGTGGTGAACTATCAGGAATGCAGGTTTCCCTAAAACGATTTGCTATACCGGAACAAATGTTAAGATGTAACATTAATAAAGATAAAATTAAGATGTAACACGCACATACCTTTTTGGAAATTAGAGTTGCACGCAGAATTTGGATCTGGGATTCCCCTTTGAGAGTTACATGGAAGTCACCTGATATACCCTGATGATACTTAATCACTGCCGCCCTTGATCATTAACTACACCAGACTGGGGTGTCACAAACGCTTTCCCTGCCAGGAAGGAAGTGATTGACCGCACTCGAGGGAAAGACGAAGAAAGATTGGCAGCAGTTCATGGTTTTAAACCCAACATTTCAGGACGAATGAAAAAAAAAATAGAAAGGAGAATGTGAAAGTAGGAAGAAAGAAGAAGAGAACTC
This sequence comes from Asbolis capucinus, assembly GCA_018249125.1. Lineage (NCBI taxonomy): Eukaryota > Metazoa > Arthropoda > Insecta > Lepidoptera > Hesperiidae > Asbolis > Asbolis capucinus. Next base: position 1,031 of record DWJZ01005772.1, read on the forward strand.
TATAGCTCATTTGACTCGAGCAAACTCCATTCTTCGCAGTTCCATCCATGCTCAATGCGCTAATAGAGAACAGACAAGCTCGTTATGTTCACATTACGTGTGACACTTTGTTAAATAACTCAGTGTTGTAACACACCGTGCATCATTACCTCATCTCTGTGTGACTGTTAGTTATGTGTATATTAAAAATGTTTTGTGTAATTATTGTTCATATGTTTGTGGCCTCCTGTTGGCCTAGTAATGAAGAGGGATCTCTTCTTATAAGCGAGGCCTAGTGCATAATCCATGTTGCTCTAATGCGGATTGATGAAAGGCTTAGGCCCGGACGGCCCAGTCAGGGCGCGTGTTCGATTTCCTGACTGGCAATTATGAGACAGTTTGGTTTTTGATCAGAAGTGTTATTTAGGAAGTTGTATCTCTATTGTCTATATCACCCACGAAACATAGCACATGAATGCCGCACTGTTGGGTTGGGGTGTCCTCTCACATTGTATAGGGTATAGGCCACAGTCCACTACGCTGGCAGAGTGCAGACTGGTAAACTTCACACACTTTCAAGAACCTAATCAGGATCTCAGGTGTACAGAGTTCCTAGGGATGTTATCTTTCAATAAAGCAAGTGATAATTGGCTTCTAATATGCATAATACACTGGAGGTGGGTTGTCGAGTATGCTTTAGGCCTCCTCAATCACAAGGAGAGACCAAGAGATCATTAATGGGTTCAAGCCAATACACACATAACTTTAAAATTAGATTTGCGCGCAGGATTTTCAAATTGGAAACTCCCGAGTGACTTATATCAGGGCAACATAGGCAAAAACGATTGCTTATTTTGATTGAGATGTCAAAATCTTTGAAAATTTGTAGTACTCGCAAGATTTGAATCCAAATCTCCTGTTAAGTGATCACAGCAATCACATCCAAGAATCAGGTTCAATAGATTATGCAAAACTGATTGTTTATTTTGATTGAGGTGTAATATAAAGCGGACTGGAGTGCGAGCGGGGTCAGTAAAGTTAGTGTAGCTCGTAAACGTATCGGGCGGGGGCTACCGTCCGCGCCGCCGCCCCGCGGGCGACCGCACTCGACACGCTGCCGCACGTCGCCGACGCTGTGAATCGCACCCATTCAGACATGAGCATCCAGTGGATATACCTTGCGTGTTGCGAATTTTGTTGTTTTTTGTTTTGGTTGTTCGTTGGTGTAGTTGGGTGTTGGTTGGTGTAGTTGGATGTTAGTAACTGTGGATTGGTTAAGTTAAATCTTTGATGTAAATGGTTTGTTCTTTGTTTCAATGTACTTTTGCTTTGCTTTTTTTGTTGCTCATCAGTCGTGAAGTAAAGTGGTGAGATATTGAAGTAAACATTACAAGAACATTTAATTAAAAAAAGTTTCATCTTTCGTTCTTGTATTATTTATGTAGGCAGTAAAGTGTGTTATGAGTATTTTTTGTAGTAAAATGGTAGGAAATTGTAGATTATAATAAGAACTTATGGTAAATCTTTAGTGTAAACAAATGCTTCTTGCTCCTTTCTTTGTTGCAAAATACTCTAATATTGTTATTAATAGTGTTGTACAGCTGGTTTTGTGGAAAATTTAAATGTTTTTAGTTAATTTCAATAACCTTAATTTCTTTTATTTAGCGCGTATTTATGGGCATATCCAGATAGATTATTTGAAACAAAAATATGTTTGGAAAATTCTATTTATCGTAATCAACTCCACAAATTCATCCAAACACAAAATTCAATATTTTGCATGAATTTACCATCAAGAAATAATACGATGTCAATCAATTTCTTCCTATAATCAGAAAAAATATAAAAGTATTCAAAAGAGCACTAAACACACCGATAACCAACGAAATTCATACAAAAAAAAATTTGCAAATCACAAGGAAGGTCCATGCTAAGCTCCCCTGGGAAAGGCGGCGGCGTTCCGACAACAGACAGCGGGTGTCAGCCGCCACGTGCTACCCAAGGCCACTCGCTTAGTGTCAAGGTCATTGCCACTCCAGCTACACGCGGCACCCACGCTTCTCCTGTCACCACAAATAGACCGACCCACTCGGCACAGCCGTAACATGATGCAACTACTACAAAACACGTGTCGACACGTCACAACGACAGCAGACGGCGGCAGACACGTCATTCAACTACTGATCCTACTGGCTCCAAGCCATTGATGGCCCACTACTGGGCATGGGTCTCTCCTCATGAGGAGGCCTAGAACATACACCACCATGATTCTTCAATGCGCATTGGTGGAGGGGTTAGAGGCTGACTCAAGTGTCGGAAGTTTTGCCACCCGAGAGCCTCCGACGGCGCTTAACGATTCCTATTAATAACTACCGGGACCGAACATCTACATACTCGTGCCCTTCGAAGCACAGAAATGCTCAAGAAATTTTTGCCACTCACTCATCCTCCTACCGACCGTGCGCTGTTGCTTAACCTTCCGATCCCCTTCAAAGGAAACAAGCCGCCGGGCTACGAAAGCTTTGATATCAGATCCTGTATACATGGTTCTCGTATACTAGTAAACAGATTCTCATATACTTAGGAACTATTCATCGCTGCCACGTGCCAACCACGTCACAACGACTGCAGACACTGCATCTCATTCGTCTACTGACCCACTACTGATCTCGGATACCTCACACAATATGGCGGGCACAGACCGTAGTCCACCACGTTGGCTGATCCGTAAACTTCCTTCGAGAGAAATTCCTTTGAGATCTTTACGAGGAACTCTCAGGAGTGTAGTCACGATTCTTCAGCGCAGCAAATGATAATTAACTTGTAATACGCAATAAACTTTGGAAATTCGAGGTGCACGCAGGATTTCGACCCAGGACATAATACCAGGGCCATTAGAGATCCCAACGTCCAAATCATTACCACTTTAGGGCACCAGACGACGGTATGATTCTCGTTCCTCGACGCTTCGTACCATTCCCAACTCCCATGACTTTTATAACTTTAGATCCAATATATATATAAATAAATCACAACAAGTATCCTGTTGGCCTAGTAGCCTTCGAGCTCCGGGTTTGATTCCCGGGTGAAGCAATTTCTTCTAGAATCACGGGTGTGTTACTGATACCATCCACAATGTAAAGTCAAAATCAAAGTCAACCATTTATTTCCTATAGGTTTTTTAATACACTTATAAACATATTTTTTTTGGAATCGATCACATAAAAGATGGATGTTGTTCCCCTTTCACGCAAAAGTTACTGAAGGAATCAGAATGAAACTTGGCATACACGTAGATTGTAGTCTGGAATAGCCGATAGAGTACTTTAAATCAACATACCATGCTGATGAAGCCGTGACTCTGACCCTAGTCATTACATGCCAAAGTCATGACCAATGTCAAAACATGCCAGTTCAACAAAAAATGTGTGACTTCTGACAAAAGCAGTAACTTGGAGTTACCATTGCTATTGTTATTCCAACAAATGGGACTTTTGGATTCTGCCAATACATATAACAGCATTGTAGCGAAATCAAGCCTCCTTGATTATGCATTTCGTATACAGCTTTGATTACAAGCTTTTATTTAACTTGTAATACTAGTTAGTGTTTTCGTTTTTTCGGTTAGAATCTTTCTAAAAAAGAGCTACTTCATCTTACTCTACACATCTGAAATTTTGTATACCTGCTCCAGTTTTCCAATGCATTTTAATGATAAGCGCGATCTGGATTGATCGATCAGGATTGACTCCAGAACGAAACTATTCAATGGTGAACTATATAGTTACAAAATTGTATGTCTTTTGTAGGTCCTTTGAATAAAATATTGTTTTTTACGTAGGATAAGTTAATGCTTGACTCCGATCCCACCTGATGGAAAGTGGTGATGATGTCTAAGATATTGAGCACACTAACTTTGTAGTTATTGTTTTACTACTAATATTTGAAGTGCGACAATTCGTAAGGATGGATGGAGGAATATTTATTACTCTTTCACGCAAAAACTACTGAACTGATCCGAATTAAATTTTACGTAGTGATAGATTTGGAATAATAGGCTACACTTTATATGAAACCACCACGCGGATTAAGTTGCGGTTCGAGACTAGTTTTGCTCTAAATAAAATAATAATATAGACGATAATACACTCCAACTTACTTTGGACTCATAACTGGAAGAATAGCTTGGCTACCACCTGGTCAGGTTGGACTCCAATACGTCACATATCAAGTTGATAAGATTGGGAGAATTATGGGTCGCTGCCAAAACAAACTTCCAATCATTCTAGTGGTATTGGTTATTTCAGGGGAATCTTTAAACACCAGATGTACTACTGTTGAATCTTACTTATAAAGGCGAAAGTTTCTGAATATGGATGAATAAATCGATGTATGAATGGATGAATTTTTGGTATTCCTTCACACAAAAAGTATTGTACCGGTCTGAATGAAATTTGGCATAGACATAAAATATAGTTTCGAATAGCACACTTTTTATCAACGTACCTACCACGCGGGCCAAGCCGTGAGTAGACACAATTTTTTAATACGAAACCATGAGAACTCGTAATACTCTATGTAAAAGATTTTAATATAGGCGAACATTAACAAAAAATTACTATTTTATCACGTCTTCAAAGAGTTTTAGGCTCTTGCTAAGTTACCCTAGTATCTAAGAATATATCGCCACTTACCATCAGAATGTAGTTAAGTGCTAACTTATTTAATGCAATAAAGAAGACAGGCATCGTCTCTTTTTGGAAAACAAAAGAAAAATTGTATATTATTAAACTGTCCTTAATAACGGACAATGTAGAGCGTAATTTGGTAGAGATTTTGTAATTTGATTATTTAAATATGCGCGAAAGTAAATGTTTATTTCTCCGAATTGTTTCGTTTTTGAAAATTCGAAGCACATGGACATAGGTTGCATAAAAACCTTTTCCATTAATGCTTTGACGTCCACTGCTAGACTACCTCTCCTAATTTTGACATTCTGCCCAGTCTCGAGCCTTTTGAATCCAGCTGATGCCCCCAGTAGACTTTCTTCAGGTCATCCAGTCGACCTGATTTTTGAACGCTCTGTGCTTCCAAGACGTCATCTCCGTTCGACAATTTTAATTATTGCATGCGAAATTGCAAATAACGTCATCGTGTTCTTTTGCCTTGGCGGCCTCTCCTGGTATTTGTGACATAGTCACCTTAGAACTTTTGAACTATTATTAAATTATCCTATGATCGTGTAAGTAAATGCCATCCTTATTTTAAAGAGCACAAGGCAATGGGTACAGGTCGTGCCCGCCACACGAGGGGGCCCGCGTTCGGTTCCTAGCGACGGCAAATATTTATATGACAGGTGATTTATCGTCGACCTGTGTATCTGTGCTACGCATGACATAGGAAGTAAATGTGTTTCTTCTTATGTTATCCCTACACCAATTCCAGTAATGAAGTCCTCGTATATCGACACAGTATAACTACACTACACTCAGTAATATCATCAAATTAAGGTTTAAGCTAAACAGAAAACATTAATGGGACCTTAATTCGCGATTAAGTATAACATGGCGGGGCGAGACGGCGGGTGCATGCGGCGCGGGGGGCGGCGGCGCGCGGGCTCGCTCGCGGGCCGCCACTTGTGTTCGAGGAGCCCCCGTACACCTCGGTTTCCGGCGGGAGCTCCCTCGCGGCTTCGCTGTACGCCACGTGCCAACCGACACCTTACCTCCATTGATAAACGATGACTCTGTGACCTGTGACACGGAACTAAATTGTTAGTTTAGGTTTTTAGCGATTTTCCAGCACTTTATTAGCTGTTATGGGCAAATGTTTCTTCTTTGTAATAGTGTTAGCGTAGAAGAAAATTTTTGAAAATTTCAATTACGTCTTGTGAAACGTTAATTAGAAATTAATGATAAAAATTATAAATAAACGTAATCTTTAATTAAATATTGTCATTTCTAGTTCTAAACGTGTGATGTAGATGTTTGTGATATAAGCTTGCAGCTTTCGGCGTTTTAAAAATAATTTTGATTTATTAAAACGATATCATAAAATATTTCTTAGTTTTCCCAGTACAGAAATCTTGTTAAATTACCTGTAATTAACATTTATGTGAAAAACTTACCTTAGGTGAGGGTTAGGGTAAGAACTGAGATTGTGAAACTTACCAATATAAAGTAAATGGACCGTTGTATCTGGGAGTCAGTGAGCGCGCAGAGAGTCGATGAGTCAAAATGGAAATGGCTCAAACCGCCGCCGACGACCACGGGAGGACTTACAAAATTTATCATATGTACAAGGTAAGTTAACTCATGGAAATTGGCTTCAAGATATTTATGGCCTATTGACATAGGGTTCATCTTAATCCTGACATCTTGGAGGCCTGGGATACTTCATCACGCTGCTCCAGCTTGGATTAGTAGAAGGGTTAGTACCCAAGGCCGAATTTTTTCAAGCTTCTTGAAGGCCTTTACCAGGGCAAACTGCCATCTAACGATAGCAACCGCCACCAACGGGTTTTCGTGTCCTTGAAGACGCGGAAGAAGTAGCACGGAAGCGCCCACGATTTGTCACACAACAGCCCATAACTGTCCTACCGGGCTCGGGAGTCCTCCCACAATGTGAGGTGTACAGGCCATTGTATACCACGCTGGCCAAGTGCGGATTGGTGGACTATGGTCATAACCACACTTACTTTTGATTAATCATCACAAACTGCAGACGAAAAAATATGCTCATAATATCGACGTTTCTCCTAATATTTTTTCTTTCTTTCTAATATTATTGTGGTCACTAAAACAACAAAAATGTATGCATATATTTTATCACATTTTGAAGTTTATGAAAATTAGGTAGGCATAAAAAGAATTAATATTTATATAAGGAGTCTTGAATTAAGTATGCCGTATTAATTGCAAAACGAAACGAAACGAAAACTACCTTGTTAATTTAAAACTATCGTCAAAACTTCCTTTTATCTGTAGTAACATCATGAGGAACTATGACGTATTTTTTTATAACGTGTACGTTACGGAAATTATAGACAATAGAGGAAAGTGATGTACTATAGTTTTATAGAGGACATCCATGTCTACAAATAAGTCCAAGACACCATACCGTTACAGTTGTGTCACAATAACTAGTTTTATCTGGTAACTGGTTCTTCCGAAGCGAAGCGAGAGCGGTTCCTAGTCTTGGATAAAATTCAACCACTTAATTGACATATACATTTTTAACACACTTATGAATGTCAAAATATTTTGAATCCAAAAAACTTACCAGTACATCTTTTGAAGAAAATTACACTTATGTATATCCTTTAATAACGTCGCTGAAAAAGTTGCAAGCCCAGTTGGGCCTTAAAAACCTCAATAAACTACCGAAAGGTTAATAGTTAAGCATGATTGCAATTAAATCCGTCTGGACTTAGTCAGCCGACTACATGAATACTGCAGACTACTGCAGCCCATCTCTACGGCCGCTGCACTCACAGATATTTCAAACTACTTATACCATAAAAAATAAAATTAAAAAAACTTAGTTCACAGACAATAAATAAAATAATACACTCATAACTCTGTACTGGGACGTGTTGCCAGCATGGAAAACACAATACACCCAGAAATAATAGCCGTGGCCTGAGAACAAACAATCATCTGTAATAAAAATGCGTTCTTAAATCGAACTCTAAACCCGTCGCCGTTCGAAGATACAATATTTCACTGAAGACATCTGCTCAAAACTTCCTCCATGCTCCCCATTAAATAGTCAACCAGCTTTTCCTGTTTCTTCTGTCCCGCCCTGAAGCAGTATGTTGTTGGTGTCTGGGGTCACTTAGTGAAAATATTGACCGTGGTCGTATCAACAGTGGACTGCTTCTTTTCTTTCTTCTTTTCCCGGTTGGAGATGTCGCAACAAGGTAGTACAGAGAGTCTACAAATTTTGTTCTAAAAAAGAGAAGAGAAGGCGTATAGAAATTCTACACTAATGAACGATTTAAGATATCATTAACAACTCTAAGTGACAAGTTTGTCAACCCCATCGGGGACGATATCTTGAAAGGTAAATGCAAATAAATTGATTGCAGTCTCCACTGCTGATTTCTCTATCGATTCCACTCACTCAGCCACCCGTTACACTCCACATTATTTGGAGTTTGCGAAAACAGAGTCAACTAACCGACGGACTCTTGTCCGCCTTACAACATTTGACATATACATACATACATACAAGCCATACACGCGATTGAACGTCTTATTTTCGTTTATCGTTATGCATATCGGAGGTAAAAAAATATAGCTTGAAGACAGTAAACATCACTCTCTATATAGAAAAAATATTTTTTATTCACAGATTTTTATCCTCTTCCCTTCAAGCTTTTGTATCAAAATAATATGTCTATGTTCTTTCTGAAGTCTTAGGCTATATTTGTACCAATTTTCATTAAAATAAGTTCAGGAATAAATGTAATAGGACAACATACAGACAGAGTTGCTTTCGGATTTATAATATTAGTTTGGATTATATTGCATTGAAGCGGTGATAGCTTAGTGGTTAAGAATTCGGCCTCCTACTCGGGGGGTACTGGTTCGAATCCCAGGGCGCACACTTCGACCTTTTCAGAGTTATGTGCTTTTTAAGCATTTAAATATCACTCCCTACAACGGTGAAGAAAAACATCGTGAGGAAATCTGCATGCTGGGGAGTTTGCAAAAACTCAAACGGTGTGTAAAGTCTGCCAATCCGCAAGTATGCCAATCCACACTTGGCCAGCGTGGAGAACTATGACCTTAACCTTCTCATTCAGAGAAGAGACCCGTGCTCAATAGTGGGCCGTGATGGGTTGAGATAATATCACATGCGCTGGACAAGTTTAATATATTTTAATATAACATAATTACCGACGATTTCGTGATCCTATTAGATCTTTTATGGAATAAACACATTACAATTATATCTAAATTGACTAAACTATACTAAACTGAGTTTCACATTCTACGAGATACCACGAATATACCGATATTTATAGGTACTAGTGATATTGTCTACGTCTGAAATTCATCCGTAATTTCATTTAAAAATAAATTGTCATTGACAGTGCTGAAATTGCCAAACGTCAGTATGTGTCAAACGCATGGTAGTGTGTGTAATGTTTTTATTTTGTAATATTTCGAGTGCATTTTAATGTAGTAGCTTTCTGCATGCTCTGTGGAAACTTTAACTGTGCGAAATTTCATATTCAGTTTACGCCGACGGAGGTTCGAAGGTTTTCGTAGAACGGAGACCAAAGTTTTTGCTTCACGAATTAATATAGACAAAAATAATAATTAATTAATTTGTTAAAAAATAATTCCGTACCCTCTAATATTAAAACGCTTGAGTACTAAGAGGCAAGCCAATTAAAAAGAATATTGGAAGACATGATTCATGCAGTTTTTAAGCGACTTCAAAAAAGGAATTCTCAACTTTTATTCATTACCTTGTATCTTTTTACCAGGTGCACCGATTTTGATTATTATTTTTTGTTTGAAAACTGGTTCTTGTCATTCCAATCTAATGTAACTTAGCGATATCTGACGAGTATTTTTGAGTTATCATTCATGTTCTTATTTTATTACTTATTTTAACCATTACTTAATTTTAAGTCGGCTTTATCTTGAAGAACAATATACTAATTTTTCATATGATTGCTGGGCTCGGCTGGGCTCTCCTCTAACAAGGGGTACAGACCACGCATGTCAAGTGCGGATTGGTCTTCCTACAAGTTTGAGAACTTTATGGAAAACTCTTAGGATGCCCTCCTTCACGAAGTTTCCTTCACCGTAACAAGTGATCAACTTTTGACACACGTACTTTGAAAATTAAAGGTGTCGGAGTGCCCAGAACCTCCCGTTCGAGGTACCAAGGTTCAAACTACCAGACTATCACCACATGTAACTAAGTGTGAAAGTGCAAATGGATCGATGGATGCTATCCAACGACAACAACAAGGACCGACGGCTTTACGGGCGCTCCGTGCCACGGAAGCGCTTACGATTTTTTTGCCACTGTCACCAACCAACCGCTCTCGATCTTGCTTACTTTTAGCAGTCACTTACGATCGAATCAACCCGCCGGGCTACGAACGCTTGCTGCCACTTAGTAGACACCAAGTGAGCGACGTCTATAACATGCATCCACAATTACATTGAGGGCCCTTACTTATCTTGTTAACTTATACTATGGAGCAAATTGCCAAGTTACAGCTCGACTTGTACATAATCTTTATTAGTACTAGGACTACAGATTCTTTAGAATCTTCTATCGTGATTGCAGTGCAGCAACAGCAAATTATATTATCATATCAAAACATAGACTAAACCACTGGTATCCTGATAGCGCTGAAAAATATTACCTTGCTAATATTTTTTACCTATGTAAAACATGTTAAGTTATCTGTACCGTACAATTGTCTATGAAATTTCTGTAATGTATTCTCCTTCTCATTTTAAATTCCGAATGGACGACTCGATTTTATTTCCGACCATAAAATCCTTATTTTTAAATGTAATTAATATAACTAGGGTCCGACCTCGGCTTCGCCCGCGTGGTATGTTGATAAAAAGTAGTCTATGTGTTATACCAGAGTATAATCTATCCCCTTACCAATTTCATTAATTTCTATTTGGTAGTTCTTGCGTAAAGGAGTAAGAAACAAACAAACATACAAACTTTCGCATTTATAATATTAGTAACATTAGGTAATATAATTGTGTATAATGTAATTTTTCGCAATAATTATGTGTATTAAAGAATAAGAGATTTTTTTAAATAATATTCACTAACTCGGCCATGTCATACGTACCTGTAATGGAGGCAAAACTTAACCTGTCATTGTGCGGTTAAGAATTTACTTAATTTATATTTCTTTGGTGAATTAAGAACTCAAACAGGTTAACAAAAATGCCAACCATTACATATCACTATAAGTTGGCTTCAAACCATAGATGGCCCGCTGAGCACGGGTCTCCACTCCTACTGAGGAGGCCTAGATTGGTATGCTCTACCACTCCACCACCATGCTGCTCCAATGCGGATTGGTGAAGAGGTTAACGGCCAACCCAAATGTCGGAAGTTTTTATTTCGCCGCTCGAAGGCCTCCGACATGGCTTAACAATTGCTTTAACGATAACCGGGATCGACGGCTTTCCGTACCCTCCGAAGCACGGAAGAGTTCAGGAAATTTTTGTCACCAGCGGTCACCCATCCTCCTACAGACCGCGCCTGCTGTTGCTTAACTTTTTCGATCGGTTAGAATTGAAACAAGCCTATGAACGCTTGGATACATGACATATAAGTAATCCAGTTTATTTAACAATAATTGACCCACTATCCATACTATATCTTTCTATATTACTAATGCATCAATTCAACAGCTTTATAAATAGTATTGGATACTTAAATGAGAAAAACTAGATTTCTCAAGAGATCTTAGAACTGTTTGGAGTAAAATAACTGTGATACGAGACTTTTTAAACATTTTTATTAGTATCTTAACAATGAAAAAGGACATGTACTGTTGCCGTGGGAGTCCTGGGGAATTCAACTACCCTTCTGTGAAGACGTGGCCATAGCGGCAAGAGAACCGCTGAACTACAAGAGGAACGAGTAGATGGCAACGGGTCAGTATAGCATAGGTGAAAGAATTTTTCAAACCGATCCAGTAGTTTCGAAGCTTATTCTATTTCTAGGTAGTTCAAATCTCTTCAAGTCAAGAGTCACTATGCTTCTACTAAGTCAGTGCGCATTACCATCGAAGACTTCATCACCACTTACCATCAGGCCGAATTGTAGTCCAGCGCTTACTTATATATAGTAAAAAAAAACAAATCTGGTTACTAAATGACTGAAGACGTCAAAAATCACAGGAAACAAACTAAATATAAAACAAGCTATATTAAAATACTTAAAAAACACAAGCTTTAATTATAGATTCCTAAAACTAAGAAATACACAAAGTTTATAATTTTATTGTTCCCTTGTCTGGAGACAATTCTGGTCATAGCAGCAGATCAAACTTATCATAAAAATGCATTTTCATCGGAACTAAACTTGCAAGATTTGACCCAAAAACTTCACACGCACACAAATATACTAACACACTAATATACAAACATACATTGCGAGTTAAATAAAGGCTCGTAAAAATATGCCCCAGCGCTCTGCGGGCTTTGTCAAAACTCAGAACTGTCTTGTAGCCTCTGTATTCCTAACATCCTTCCACGGCGCTCAAAATAAAACTAAAATAATCTATTTCATGTATATAATTTTGGATATAGTTATCAACGTCACATGTGTTGAATCTACCAGAGTTTCGGAAAGGTGCCATTGTAAAGAGTAAAATCGGCGAAAGAAACTCCTCAGCATATCTTTTGAAAAAGTCTATTTACACTATTACAAACTTTTAGAATCAAAATTGAATGAAACTAAGCAGAATGAAGTTTTGAATTTGCCTAATTCTATTTCCCACTCTTCAGTACTTTTACTTCAAGACTTTTGTATTTTAATTCTTTATTATTAAAAATCTCAGTTACAGTTGACCATTCCTTCACTTAAGATTAAATTATAATAAAATAAAATAATAATAAATATCTTTGGACAACTCAAACACGTACCGACCCTAAACTAAGCGTTAGCGTGTGCTATGGTGATAAGACAAC
>DWJZ01005773.1:0-13708 GCA_018249125.1 Asbolis capucinus
ATGCCTCACTTTGCTTGCTGTGCTATAGATATTATATGGAAACAAGAACCTGGTCTACTGCTTCTTTCTTGGTCTGCGGAGCATTGGTGGTGCCCTTAAATTGTTAATGTCCATGGGGTGTAATTAATTACCATAAGGCAATGGAGCCCAAACCAGCCATCAATGTGGCTTCAACCCATTGGTGGCCCACTACTGAGCATGGGGCTCTCTTCATACTGAGCAGGCTTAGAGCATACTCCACACTGCTCCAATATGGTTTAGTGAAAAGGTTAGTGGCGACCCAAGTATCGGAAGTTATTAAGCCATCCAAAGGCCTCCGACATAGCTTAACGATTGATATCTAACGATAACAACCAGGACCGACAGATTTAGGTGCCTTTCGATTCACGGAAACACTTAAGAATTTCTGTGACTGGCAGTTACCATTCACAGGACCGCGCCCGTTATTGCTTAACTTTTTTTATCACATAGAATCGAGGAAAGCCGTCGAGCTATGAGCTCTTCAAGCTATATCCATGTTTGTTCACATAGGATGGGTGCAAGCCTTTGGACTATGAGCGCTTCATGATACCTCCAAGATCAGTTACATAAAACTTCCATACATACCTCCAAATAATTATCAGCAAGATACTTCAGCGCATGAAACGGCTTCAGCATCTCCCGTGTATCAGTGAAAGCGACGACATTAGCGCGCGGGGGTGAGGGCGACGCGGCGGGCTCTGGCGGCGCGGGGGGAGCCGTGATGAAGAAACGCAGCTGAGGAGACAGTCGTGTTGTAGCGTTCAGCGCTGCCGCACGTCCCGATAGAGCCGCTTCAGAGCTTAGGGCACCTGAAATACGTAAATGAATAAACGCTAAAAAAATGTTTAATACCTAAACCTAAGTAGTCTGGTTATTATATAATCTGCCCGGCCCAGTAATCTGGTTACTATATAAGGAACCTAGTTTTCGCCCACGGCTTCCCCCGCGTGTTAGGTACATTTATAAAAAGTAGCCAAGTCTATCCATCCTTCCATTCATCAATCCATCCATCCTCAGAAACTTTCACAGTTATAATACTCGTATTTTTATATAAAGTTTAATACTAAGTGGGGGTTTCAACCAAAATTGGTTTACTATATTTCTATATATAAGCCCTATATACCTGAAAATATTAGAAATGGCGCACTCTATAAGTGCTCCTTTATCTCTCTTATCAAAACCCTTTTAACTACACATAATAAGTTAGTATCTATTATTTATCTGCCTTTTCTATATAACTCATGTGAGTGCCAATGTAAGTTAATTACACTAAGTAATCCTTTAACACAATGTTTTAGCTATATCTAGATAATATAGATACCTTAATGGATTTTCTTAGTTTCTGATATTGATAGTGTAAAGTTATCTGTTAATTTATTTATTGAGATTTCCATAAAAAAGTATACCAATGATATTATAAATGATGTTACATCCTACTAAATAAGTAAGTAGTACATTCTTCCATTAATCCTAAGGCTGGGGTGTTACTAACAAACTGCCTGCCAGAAAGTTTGACTCATGTGAGTTGGTATAATGTTGAATCACAGGACGATAATGAAACCATTGGACTCCAAAAAGTACAACAACATATGCTTTCTTCAGGATGGATGCCAGAAGAAGAATAGGAAGGAAGACGACTAACGGATAAATAAAAAGAAGAAAACTAGCTCTCAAGTCAAGTACACCAAAGATCTTAGTTAAATAGTTACCAGCTAGCAGGCCAGCACGCATGCCCAATTCAGTAGTGTAGTAGCGTGGACGTTGGACGCTCCGACCAGCTGCACCAGCAGAACCTAATGGACGTTCTTCGCGATGAGGTTCAAACTCATCCACTCCCCCTTCACTGCTTGATACACCTTGACAAAACATACTTTATTAGATACCTATTGAAGTGGCATATTCCACTTCCAGATATACTAGTGATTTAAAATGTGGCAAGCAGGTGCAGAATCAACACAAATGTTTCAAATTTAGAAGTCTATTTATTAGAATTAAAAATTTTATGTAGTACAAATCACAAGCAAATATGAAGAGTACCATATTCTTATTAATACTGCCATAACTATATCATTTGGGGCCCATTACATATTCATTTGATCGGGTCCCAAGAAAAATGTACACACTAAGTACTACTATAAATGTATACAGTGTAAACTCTATAACATTATTCTTTATAACAATAAACTCCCTGTAGAAGTGAGCTTGGTTTATGTTAAAACCCACATATTGTTCATCCACTCCATATAACGATAACTCTCTATAACGATAAAAAATGTTCTGTCCCTTGAGTTTTGTTATAATGAGTTTACATTGTATTTTTTGCTTTGTTGTAAAAATGTTTGGTCACTAGTGAGTTCGCAAGCTTTCGGGGTGGAGCCCCATCAGGTCAGGCTTCTGTGAAATTTTGCCAGTAATGCCAAAATAGTTACGCCACTGATTTATATGATACTAAATTAAATCTGAAACAGTACCTGCAGATGCATCGCAGCCGGCGAGGGTAGGCAAAACAGGATCGTCTAGAGGTACGGCGGCTAGCGCTAACCAGAGACCCAGTAACAAACCCACCAGGAAGTACGAATTATGTTTAACTTGCGAAACTACCAGGCGTGAGAGCATTTTTAAACCTAACTGGAAACTCGCACAATAACGAAACACGCATACGTGTACACTACGCCCATTCAATGATCTTAAAATCCTCATACATCTACAACTGTTTTTTATCGCTACAATAAAATCGAGGTCAGTCACTTCCTAGTTTCAGTCATAGATAGGTAAATTAAACTTTATTTCAGTTCAACAACAGGCCAAACGAGATAAGCGACATGGAAGTGACAGATGACAGCTACGTGATAAATGCTATTAGGAGACGTAACATATGGCAGTTGTCAATTTTGATTACACTAGTCCATGGACAAATTTCTTTTTCTGTGTAACATAGACAAAGACACTGACCTTTAATGAAAACATAAGTATACTAGTAGATTGAATATTTAATTGTAATTATAAAACACTACAGCACATCAGTGTTCATACTAAAACTTACATATTCCAAATATAACATCACAAAACAGTGTATTTACAAAATTGATACAAAAAGTAAAATCTCAAAAACGGCAAAATTTTAAATGACTAAGTTTTCCCTGGTGGCAATATTTAAAACAATAATAATTTAAATTAAACAGTAAAGTAAGGTTTTATAAGTGATAAAATATTTGCTTAATAAGGATAACTTAAGAATATTAGAAACTTACAAACAAACTTATAATAATATTTATTTAATACATAATTTCTTCATGAACGTTTGTTATTATCGATTGGAAATTAAATTCAAAGACACAGGTTAGTGTATCGTAGTATTTCATTCACTAACTTGACATTACCAAATATATGTATTGCCATTGATAACAGTTTATCCTTATCATATTCTATACAAACGAAAGAGTGAGCAACAGTAACATCGGAATTTTAAAAGAGGAATCTAGAAACGTCAAGATTGTCAGTGCCAAAACTGTCAAAAGTTCAAAACAAGTGTGGCACTGTTGGTGCACGCGGTGTGGTGTGCAGTGGCGTGTTGTGGACCACTTGTGGTGCCGCTTCAGAGCAACTGCACCCTGAAGGCACGTTGAAATCACGTTATGATTGTAATCTGCTAGCGGGCAGTGCGTACCGCGGCTCGGCTCCTCAGCGCGAAGCGGGACCTCGCCGCGAGCTCCGGTATAATCCAGTTAACGTGAGGATCGTGAAGCTTCCATCTCGTGATACTACGCCGGAGCGATGAAGCCACAAGATGACTACAGGAACGGTGATGGTAAGCATCCTTCCTTAGTATACGTACCAACCATCCGTATATCTTGCGTCTTTTACGTTGAAATTTGAAATGTACAATAAGTCGCAATTTTCGCTAACAAGCGGCGGTAATTTAAAATCATCATGACATAACTTATGTGCTGACGCAGTTATCCATTTTCAACTTAATTAAATATACATAAATCTAATAACAGTATCACGATTGCCATTGTTTACAACTAAGAACTATAAAAATATAAATTACTAGTCGCAAAATGCATATCAGTAAGTGTTGCTCACTTTTTTATTTATTTACTAAGTAATAGAATACTTTACAAGTTTTTAAGTAGTTGATTGTTTAAGTATATGTTACCTACTTAGTACAATAAACATGTTTCAAAATATATCTGTTATTAACTTAAGGATAAATAACTGATCCCCATTGACATACTTATCAGTGAGATAAGAGCAATAATAAATAAATATTGTTGTGTTTATTATTCAAATGCCCTTTGTTAAACTTATGAGAGTATTTATTGGAAATTTTGTTAACGTATATATATAAAATTTTAAGTTGACTGGCTTGTTGGTCTAGTTGTAAGTAAACCTGATTACTAAGCTGGAGGTTGTAGATACCCACAACCAGAAAAGTTTTCTGTGTTGGGTGTAATAAAAATATGCTTATAATATTAAAATATGTGTATGTCAAAATGTGTTTATCAGTTGTTTGAATGCCCTAGTACTGTTTGCAATACTTAGTTTGGGGTCAGATGGGTTGTGTGAGCCATTATTTCACTCACAGATACTTAAATAATTTTATGTTAATTAATCAGGGTGTAATTGTGGTAAAAAAATATTAAGTTACTGGCTGGAATCTTATAGTCAAAGTAAAACTTGAAGTTTTGGTGTACAGGATGTAGAACACGAAATAATCAAATAAGGAAACAACTTCTTATCTACAAAATTTAAAGATACCTTTTTTAGAATTTAACTAACAAACAACTAACCTTCAGTACCTGAAGAATCTTTATAATTTCCAGGAAATTATTTAAACAGTAATCTAAAAAATACAGGAAATGAATTATCTTTTACTTGCCAGAACAGTGGGTAGACAGACAAGTCAGATACAATAAGTGTTTGTTTGGAAAATTCATTTGTACATTGTTTACTGATTCCGATTACATAGCAGCAGTTACATGAACAATTTTATGGTGCACTTAAACTGGATATGACTGACTGGCTGGTTGACTTAGTGGTTAGTTAAATGCTGAGCCTTTGGTTTTGGGTTTGATTCTCATTTAGGTATAACTGAATGAGAATGTTTATCAAATGTCTGATCACTGTACCAACTAATTGCTAGATGACTGAATTGTCCAAAGATATATTATAAAAAAATATAGTATTGGAGCAACATAGTTTTTTTTGTGTTTGTTTTTTGTATCTTTGGACAACTCACACATGGCCATCTGAAGCCAAACTAAGCGTTAGCTTGTACTATACTGAACAGGCAACTGATAAACATACATATATACTTTTTAAAACATACTTAAATAGATATTTTCTATTATACATCCAGTCACACAAAACAAACATTCCTGCTCATTAGAGAAATGTTTGATCTGGGTGGGAATCGAACCCACAACCTCCGGTGTAATAGTCAAGTTCACTAACCACTAGACCAACCAATTACCTATTATTACATCACTAATATGAAGTAAACAAACTTATTTACCTTTCTCCCCATTCTTCCATAATTCTTTTTTCATCTAATCTGGTCTATATTGTTAATCTAACCTATTTGATAATGAACATTTTAGCAAAGCCACAAGGATAGATTCAAGTCCTGAGCAGATATTAATGTATCAGATAAATGTTTGTTCCTGGGTCATGGGTTTTAGAGATAGGTTTTATGTGTAGTCTATGCCAAACGACACAAGGAAACCTTGTGTTTGTCTTTTTTTATCACTTTGCTGTATTGTCAATAATTTCCGCAGTGTACACAATGTAAGGATTCTTTTTGGTATTTTTTTCACACATTGTATTAGATTATAGAAGTTAAAACATATTACTTATGGACCCCTAATGTTTTTGAAAATATTTTATATTCTTTAGGGATAATGTAGGATTCTAATGGTTAAAGAATTAATCAAATCAGTCTTGTAGTTTTCGAGCCTATTCTCCTCAAACAAACAATCATGTCTTTTGTCTTTATTTGTATAGCTAATATAACTAATGATAACTATTGATAAGTATTACTGCATATATAGAAAAAATGCTTCCTTTTAGAAATGTAGTCATGAAACAGTGATATTAAACTTTTCGTTTATCAAGGGCAAACATTTATTCAACTATATAAATAATAGAAATTAGTTGTTTGATATTATTGATAATATAAATATTTTGCTTGTTTCTGTTAAATAAAAACCTTGGTCTAAGGAATATGAAAGTATGTTTTTATATAACATCATTACTCAGTATTTGAATATTACTAAATCATGCTGTATATTGAATTGATACAATTTTTTGCTTTACTTTGAAAATTGTTAATATAATTTAAATTAGACATTTCACTTCCTACTTCGCCTAATATAAATAGGTATTGTACTACCTAATATAAATAGGTATTGTATCAATATTTTATCTACAAAACCTTGATGAATGATCAGTAATTTTAGGAATCACCCGATAAAGCCATTTCATGTGGTCACCACTTTGTCATAAACACTCGCCTTGGCCCTGTATTTACTTGAAAGCTTCCAGGAAGTTCTTTTAGCAAGATTCATTCATTTCAAATGAAATGAAAACTGTTTATTTCATCTTAGGAACCAAAAGCTCATTTAACGAAAGTCAAAATTTTACAATACAAAGTCCCTACTTGAGTTATAAATTTACTAATAGATTATAAAAAAAAGTTAAATGAATTCTTTGATAAGTTACATAATTCAGTGCTTAAATAACTGCGAATAAAACTGCAAATCGACGTGGTACGAATTCGCAACGCAGAAAACTGCGATGGGAATTACTGCGTCGCGGATACGTGCGGCAAGGAGTCTCCTTTTTTTCGATTCGTGGGATTTCGATGACATTTAACCGTATTGAACGTTTATTGTAAACGTAGAACTATTGAATAAAAGAGTTGCGCACTTCCGTTTTCGATACCAACTTAAAGGAAAAAGAAGCAAAGATTTTGGGTTTATCAACTTGCTTATTGCTAATGGTAATGGCAACGTTTGTCGGAAATATGAAACTTTGAAAGACCCAGAAAAGTTTTGAGCATATTTTAATTGGAAGCACGTTTAACTTCGCTATCTAATCTACAGAAACTATTGTTATAGCGACACGCTGTCTCAGAGCGGACTAAACGTGACGTCAAATTGACTTAAAATCGCAGGAATACGCGATGTGAAATAATTCGCACGCTCTTGCGATGTGTCGTGCTAACTTGACTCTTACTACGACTTCGCGTCGCACTTTTGGAGTTCCAATTTCCAGAATTTTTATTTTTTCAGATAAATCAAACAACAAATTCAAAGATGGAATAAACCAATTATTATGCCTGTAACAGTTACATAAACTATCGCAATGTGACAATACCATAATGACTTGTAACTAGTTTTATAAATTTATCGCAATTGGGCGTAACGGGCGCGTGACGAGTTAAGGCAGTGAAGGTCAGTTAGTGATTAGTTGAACTGGTCTCGCCTGCGTCTTTGATATGTTGCGTAATAAACACGTAGAACCGCTTCCGCACAGGTATGGCCGGGACCCCCACACAAGGATTCCCTGTGGATTGATTGGAATGTAGTTTTATTTTTAGAAAACACCTCTACAAACAAACAATGATGAAACTTATAAAATATTTTTAGTTCGTAGTTGTGGTTGCGGCAGTGTCACAGGTGTTATATAAAGAAAACAGATTTTTTACATGATATAAGTGGACACTTCAACTTATATCAACAAGTAATAAAATGAGAGTCATCAGAGATGTCTTTAAAATTTTCATGTGCTCGCATGACAAGCACCAGCTAATACGCACAGGTGCCATATTTTTCTGCAGTCTGCATACATGTCTAGACCATATCTCACAACCCAAATGTCGGCAGTTTTTACCATCTAAGCATAGAAGTTCTCATGATTTTTTTGCCACTAGCGGTCATTCCTTGTACCGAGCGGGCCCCATGTTACTAAACTTTTCGATCACTTACGATCCTCACAAGTCGTCAGGCTATGGGCGTTTCAACATAAATCATACTTATTAAGATGCCTAAACAGTTGTCATAGACCATATAGCGGCCTATGACATAGGTATTAGGGTTTAAATTTAAACGAATACAATTGGAGACGGAGGAAGTAAGTCGATTGTTGACATCAATTGGTTCAATTGACTGACCTGGCCCGTCGTCTTCGCTTCTTCGTCACGTCATAATTAAAACTTTGAATGCTTTCTCACGTCCAGCTATCGATCGACGAGTGATTAAGGTGGTTTTACAAAGTAAGACCCGAAGGTTAGAACCTGAATATATTACCACACCTAAATTATGCGTTGAATGTTTTGATGCCCTTGTGTCACTCTCCAATCCATTACTGACACTACTGAACACCTGTCTCTTTTCGTGTTTGAGGAGCTCATACCATCACGCTTGTCCAGAGTGGTGGAAGGGTTTAGACAAGACCTAGAAGGCGTCCAAAAAGATTAATGGCTGCCATAACAACAGCCGAGACTGACGGCTTTCTACTTAGTACATCTGATACATTTTTGAATTTGCGTTTGGCGTGAATGATAACAGAAAATACTTTTGTCTAGGGGGGCTGGAGACTCAGTAGTACGCCATTTTTGGGTTGAAGTCAGCCATGATTTCCGTCGGAAGCGGGACGTTGTCTTGTAATTATGCGGTACAGTACGTAATGATATCTGTCGCTGATATGATTACGATGCAGTAAGTGAATGACTGTCGTTTGTTTTTATGATGTTGTCCTTGCGATTGTGTATATAGTGGGTTTGATAAATAATCGATTTTAATGTACTGTGAAGTAATACTAAGGGGATTGAAAAGTAGCGAACTTTGCGGATTTTGTACAGCCTTTTTTTAAGTTTTCTGTGTAATGTTTTTCATTTTTTTATTGCGTGCAAACTTTCAAATTATCTATTCGGAAACTAAACTTAAAGCTTAATGAAATGGATGTTGAGTTCTCAAGTTTTGTAATGTCCAGGGTAACATATGTAGATTAATTTATTTCCTATATATGTTTTGCTTGACAGTATTTTCGCCAAGTCGAGGTCACGAATGCTGTCGTACTAAAAAAAGAAAAAAAAATATCTTTTTTACCATGCATAAGTTGGCGCTTGTCTACGATCCTGATGGTAAGTGGCGACGAAGTCTTCGATGGTAAAAGTAAAAGCAAAGTATTAGTAAAAGCATGTTTACTCTTGACTTGAAGACATTTGCATTATAATCAAATGGGACACCAACGCGGGCAACTTCCTAGTTTTAGTTCGCGGTGTAAACAACAAACACCTATTCATGCATCTATCCATCCATCCATCCATCCTTATAAACTTTGTCATTTATAATATTAGTAGGATTAGTATTATACTACCAGTTAAAGTACCAGGTACTTCGATCTTTACTGGGCACGGTTCTCCTCATGACCGAGGAAGCCCAGGGAATATCATACCACGCCGCTCAATGTGGATTGATCAAAAATATTACTTAAATTCTATTGCTATTCTCCTTTGAAATACATCAGTTCATACTAATTTATTGTAACGAGATACTGACCCACTTACATGATGTTTACGTATATAATTATAATTCCATTAAGATAATTATTGTTAAGATAATTAATGGATATTATGTGTCAGAAATAAATTAAAATGCATATTCTTAATAAATGAAAGACGACCAATAACAAGGCCTACCCGGCCCCGTATTTATGGGCACTGTAGGTAAAATTTTTGTGCAGTTTGTATGGAAAAAATTGCAAATGGAATTTGAAACGACTATAGCGCAAACGAGGGTATTACTGTTTTGTATGTTTGTATATTAGTATATTTGTTTGTTACGGGTCAAATCTTGAAAGCTTAATTAGTAACGTCTTTTTACGCTACGAAGCTGAAATTTTTCATAAGCCTTCCATGACTTGATGTCAATGCATTTTTAGGACAAGCATGACCTGATACTACTTTCGGGGTTGGCTCCAGATAAGGAAACTCCTCATAATCAATACAAGAATGACAATGGTAGAATAGATGTCTAGACCTCAGTGACGAGTTGTGTAGATTCTTTGCGCCTAATAGTTATTCCCGATCGCGCAAACATAAACTCTTCGCTGCGCCCACAGCGCTCACGGTCGCGAGAGCTTACTCTCCTATTCCCCGCATCCCCACCAAACTGAACGCTCTTCTGGATGTATTTCCTGAGTGTGATTTGCTTGCAGATGAATGGCCGAAAATATTGTCAGTATGCATGAGGTTCTGCGAGCGAGAAGCATAACTGTGGTGTTTATAATTAATGTAATTGGTGTAACCGTTTTGATTATAGTAAAACAATAAATAAATAAAGAGTGAATAGGCATCTTCTAAGTTAAAGCGCTTGACCATCTACGACTGCATCGTTGCTTACCTAAAAGTGTAATTGTAGCCAAGCATGAGTTATTCATAAAATATAAAAAAAAAACAAAAATCGATCCCACTTAATTATTAATCAAAACATTTTTATCATATGTTGATATTGATAAAAACAACAATAATTTAAATTTATAAAAATCTTACTTAAGGCATTCATAAAACGTGAGATAGTTCAATCTTCGTACCCGTGAACAGTATTCCCTTCGATAGACCGTACAAGGTGATAGCACCAGATGGAGATATAGGTCAGGTTGTGCACCGGTCACTGAATATCTCACTGGCGACCGCGGTCGTTATCTGAAGGCTACAAAGTACAAACTCAAATAAATATTAACGTTGTAGCCCAGGAGCTGGAATGGAAAACGAGTAAAATAAACATTTGTGCAACATAAACTTGTATTGTTGGTGTTTTCTGTAAGGATAAATAGAGAATAAAGATGTTCCGACATGTTAAAATCACTATGTGACGCATAGCTTCAATCCAATACCCCACTATAAGAAGCTCTATACATAACCAAGCCACTTTTATAACTTTCATTTATCTATACTAATAATAAAACTGTAGCAGGAACAGTTCTGTACATAAAATATTTTTTTAATATTTTGATGCAGCGAGTTTTATTTTCGGTATAGAGAGCAATTTTTTTTTGGATTTAGTCTTTCTGTCTATCTGTTCGAACTTCACGCAAAAACCACTGTACAGATTTAGATGAAACTTGGTTATGGAACCGACAATGGTTATAGGATAGGTTTTATCCCAGGAAATGGCTTTATTCCCGCAGGATAACAGGTTAAAATTTGTACGGCAACTCCAAAATCAATGGAACAATTTAGATGAAATTTATCTTGTTTGTAGCTTATGTATGGATAATGGTTATAGGATACTTTTTATCCCAGAAAACTGTTTTTTTCCCGAGGTATACCTAATAGGCATATAATTAGTACAATATTCTAAAACCACCCGACAACTCTTCTTTCGAAGCGAAACAAGCGCAATTTCTATTAGTATAATATATTGATGAAATATGATATTGTGATGACGTATAGGCGTCTGCCGATGCGTCTTAACGACTTCTAGCTAATCGTAATAGTAACAACTGGCACTGATGGCTTTACGTGCCACAAGTACAGAAGCGCTCAGGAGCTTTTTGAAGTTATATATGTTTTCAAATCGGTCTAGTACATTAACATACCGCCCGTAAAATTTCAAGTTGGAATTTTTTGCTTTTTGTTTTTCCTCTTGTTCGTTACGATTCTTGTTTTCATTCCCTTGAAGTTTCGTTTCGACCATGAGTCCCAAAAGAGCAATAATAGCCTAGTGGTTTGAACGTAGGTCTCTCGAACGAGGTCCTTAGGGTCACCTCTGATTTTCAAAGTTATGTGCGTATCGAAAGTTAATTAACACTCGCTACGGAATAAAACATCGTGAGGTAACCTATACTCATGAGAATTCTTAATAAAAGTTCTCGAAGGTGTGAAGTGCACCAATCGGCGCTTGGCCAGCGTGGTGGACTGTGGCCTGTACCCCTCACATTGTGACAGGAGAGCCGAGCCCAGTAGTTGGAGAAAGATGGGTTGCTATGATGATGTGAGGTGATGATGATGTCACTGTCATTTTTGCCACCAGCAATCACCCATCTTACTATCACGATGGCGAGCTGCCAACTCAATTAATTATTTAGAAACTACTCAGAATACAAGACTCCCGGAACACTTCTTGGATTAGTAGCAGATTCCGGATCAACAAATCACCAGATGACGCGTCAATGTTATCACAGCAATAACTACCCTGTCACAGAATGACATTAATGTAACTAAGAGCTCACAAACAAACAAAATTGTACGTTATTGTGTAAGGTCAAATGAATCCGTGCCGTATGAGTCACCAGGCCTAGTTTCACGACAGAAGAAGGCCAACGTGTTGCACTGTCATAAAATATATACCATTTAACTGCATTTTACGCACGACTATTTTAAAGTCAATTGTACGCTAGTAAATATTCTTTAGGAGCTTAATCATTCATTAAAGCTTCTTTATGCGTGACTTAAGGGGAATTAAATGCTTGGGATCTGGGCCTATACACAAATGCTTTTTCTGTATTCGTTCACGCCAAACCCTAGTTCAAAAATGTATGGGAATGATATTTAGGGCAGAAAAATATGACGTCCGTTTTTACACAACAAACTTA
Organism: Asbolis capucinus; assembly: GCA_018249125.1. NCBI lineage: Eukaryota > Metazoa > Arthropoda > Insecta > Lepidoptera > Hesperiidae > Asbolis > Asbolis capucinus. Next base: position 12,625 of record DWJZ01005773.1, read on the forward strand.
TAATATAGCAACAAATTTTAAAGTTTATGTCTAAAAATTACGCAGTGTGAATTGAAGCGTCTGGAATTGTCACTTAAAATAAAATAGATTAATCATTCAACGTTTTCTTCACCACGGTGATGCAATGTGGATTGGCGGAGCTGATAGTGGCCAACAGTATACTGTCGAAAGTTTCACGCCCTAAAGTCTCCGGATGATTGTACGCGTATTCAGTAACCATTAAAGACCGTCTCAGCAAAGTCAGCATTCGGCGTACACTATAAAACAGTCTGAAGTACGCAGTCTGGACTATATAATGAGGAAATGCATTATGTCTTTCCTCTGTTCCTAAACTCTCCATTGTGTGTCATTGCAATTCACGCTTATTTTATTCAGTTCAGCTCGTCTTAGCTATTTATGACGCTCCTATTTCTGTGACACACAACATTTATAATAGTTGTTCTAGATTAATAATATGTTAAAAGCTAGATGCTTTGTTATTTTAGGGATATATTTAGAGAAGTTTGTATGCTAGAGATGAAAATTTAAGTCTATTAATAAGACTCCAAGTCTAATTCTTAAAATTTCGGCTTTCGCTTCAGAGACATGATAAATATCTTTTTCCAAGCTTTTATTTAACTTGCAGTGTGTTTCTAAATAAATTTGTTGGTTTGTTCGAATCAAATCTTGCAAGGCTTCATTAGATCTTTTTTCTCTTACACGACGGAGCTAAAACTTTGCATAAACCTTCCGTTCTAATGACAATACATTTTTATGATAAGCATGTCTAGATACAACGTTCAGGATTGTCTGCAGACAAGGGAACTCCTCAACGGTTAACAATACAGTTATGAAATTGAGTGTGCTTATTCTTGAATATTTTAATTAAGCTTACGTCTTTAACAACTTCTTAAATTGTTCTAAAGATCGTGAGGCTGAATGGATAGACAGAGGATGTTTGTAACTCTTTCAACCAAAAACTACTGAACGGATCTGAATGAAATGTGTTATAGGGAAAGGTTATAGTCTGAAATAACAAATACATACAGGAGGCGAAGCCTCGGGCGGGACCTAGTATGTCCTATTTGCTATTGCCTACATACAT
>DWJZ01005774.1:0-13705 GCA_018249125.1 Asbolis capucinus
GATGTAACACTGTGATGTATTGTTTTAGTTATCAGAGCTGTCGTGGAGATAGTTGTACATGGGTTTGAACACATACTCTTCACCGTTCTTTTAATTCAATTCTCTTTAATGACCCTCCAAGTTCTGTATACTTTACAAAACATAAACGCACAATTAAGAGGAAATATTTTGAGACACCATAATTTTATTAATAACGAGGAATTAGATGGTAATTCTAATATTGTATTTTTCCTTAAAGTTATTCAAAAAAGGAATACGTTGTTATCGCAGCAATCATTCTTACTAATATATATGCGAAAGTAACTGTCTGTCTGATATATTTTTTTTGCCTAAACTACTGAACCGATTTTGATTAAACTTGGTACAGACATAGAATAGAAGTTGAGAAAAAAGTTGACAAATTTTTTTCCTGAATAAAAAAGCTTGAGGGGGTTAAAATAGGGAATGAGATTTCATTAATGCAGATTTAAGCACACTTTGTGTTCATACATTAGATGTGATTTTGATTGTGGGGGTATAGGGAGGAGACTGGGGGAAGGTGAAAAGGGGAGTTAACCACACAGAGGTAGTGCAAAAAGTTAGTATAATTAAAAATACAATGAGGGAAAATAAAAAGATTACAGACCAAGTTATTATAAAAAATATATTTTCAGATATACGACAATATGGTTACAACTATATATCTGTTTGCAACATCGTGAGACAGACGATTGAAAATGATGAAAAGATGATAATTATAATATTAATTACTTTCTTTGCGGCCCTGGGATGGTTAATACAAACATTCGTTTCAGAAATAAAGAAACAAAGTAAGTAGGTAATAATAAATAAATAAATATCTCAGGACAACTCACTCGGCCATGTCATCCCAAACTAAGCATTAGCTTGTGCTATGGTGATCAGACAGCTAATATAGATAATTTTGTCATACTCAGACCTAGAACAAACATTCTTGCTCATCACAGAAAAGTTTGTTCAGGGTGAAGATCGAACACACGACCCTCGGCGCTGCTGTCAGGTTCACTAACCAACAGGACTGTCGAAGTTTCTGTTCGGCTACATACTGCTTCAAATATTTGTCTTTCCAAAATTCAAATCTGTATTAAAATCTTTGACTCTCAAGTTGAAACATAAAATAAAAAAATATGTTTTTAATAAAAAATACACTTTATACACACTTGATGTTAATTATATTTCAAATTTAGTACTATTCATGGCGTTAGAAAAATTATGTGACGTTTAAATAATTTCAGATATTGAAATTCCATCGAAGGCGTTCTATCACTTAACGTTGGGTATCATTTATTTCTTGTCTTTCATAATACTAATTGAACCATGTCATCGTGTCCACGAAGAGGTAAGTAGTAAAGAAAGTGTTATCAAATAATCTATTATGATGCATCTACAGAATCCGATGGTCAGAAATATTCGGTTCACAATTAATTAATATCATTAAATCATTCAAGATATTTTAAGACACCGGGTTCGAATTATATTTATTACCAGAAAAATATATCTGAACCAATCGTTACAGCCTAATTTTATCAATAGTTTGTACGCAGAGTAATTAACAAAAATAAGTGTTAATTATTGACAGCTGACAGATATGGCCGGTTGTTATCTGTTATAAATATGTCAGTTAATACCGTTAGTTTATACTTAGTGTTGAATTCAAACATTGTTGTCGAATAATATTTTTAAGTTTAAATTAAAACAATATTAATACGATAAAATCGCATCAGAAAATGTTAGAAAAGACTCCCATTGTAAGCCTGCTGATGTAAGCTTGGCTCCTTTATGATTAATGTCACACTTAAATAGCAACATTTAAATGTGATATGTTTATAAATGACACCACCTTTTAATATTCTTGAAACTGATATAAAAATGCTTTTCATAAATCAATACTTTCATTAAAAAAACGCATAATAATAATAATAAATATCTTTGGACAACTCACACAAGGCCCTCTGAACCCAAACTAAGCGTTAGCTTGTGCTATGGTGATCAGATAACTGATAAACATACATATATAGTTTTAAATACATACTAAAAGAGATATTTCTATTACACACCCAGACACGCAGAACAAACATTCCTGTTCATCACAGAAAAGTTTGACTGAAATTTGAAAGAAAACTGTTGATAGTGTAATTTTTTTAAAAGTTTGTAATTATGTTCGGTAATTTTATTTCTAGATGGAAGAAACGCATCGATTGGTGTGCAAGGCGATGCTGAGCCCGAACTTGTCTCTTGAAGTGAGGGACGAGTTAGAAGCGTTGAAGGTCCTTCTTGAGCTCAGCAGACCGACATACTCGCCACTGCGATTATGTACTCTTGATCGGTCACTTGTTTTGAAGGTTACGACTACTATAGGTTTTATTTGGTAATGTACATAATAAAACAATATTAATCTATTTCTGCTCAAGGAAAGCAGACAATATAAAATATACCCCAAACAAATAAATTTAAATTTGTGATTGTGTGTAATTTTTTTCGATTCATTTGTGACGTTAAAGTCAGAAATTATAACTGATTTATGTGCGAACTTATTTGATATATCGTATAAAACCGTTCTTGTTCAACTTGGTGGAGGCACTGTCATGCCCCACATATGAGTATTAAGAAGGCAAGAACTACTAAATAAAATTTGGCATTACGATACTTGTATATTATAATGCGGAATAACATATAGACTACTTTTTTAATGTACCAATAGCGAAGGGAAGCCGCGGGTGGGAACTAATAGTTTGATAAAATCTGTTTTATCCTGTTACAGTTATGTGGCGTGCTCGTCTCGTATGGTGGTTTTGTATTTCGGTTGTCTGAAGAATTTTTCTAGATTTTACTCTCAGCTTAAATAACTGACTGCCAATAGTTGTGTTAAATATTATTATGTTAGTGTGAAATGCTTATATTGCTTACATTAAATGTATATTTTATAGTCAATGTACAGTTAATTTGTAGACAAAACAAATATAAATGTAATGTCACGAGTTGGTTTTTGTTTAAATGAAATAAAGTAGTACATGGAAGACAAATTGCTTTTAATTTAAATTACAAATTCAAAAATCCGCAAGTTTGTGTAACTAACTGCGTAAATAACACTATTGTATTATATATATAATTACATCGTTCTGTAATAACACTTTCAGTTTTGATTTTTACCATTATTTGCGAAACGTATTTTGTCTATAAATTCTATTTCTTGTATAATTACAACATATTTGAAAATAAATGTATATTTCTGTTGTTGTTTGTTGTTGTTGTTTTAATTAAATATTACATTTTATCATTTCAATCTTCTGTAATTTTGACTTCCTTAAAATGGAAACTGGACGAGTAAAGGTACTTTAATTAATATTAGCTTAATGTTGATGTAAAAAATTGCAGAATATAATGTGTAATAATTGGTTGGTCCCAGCCCATTTATAATCCACTACAACGTGGTGGAGTAACCTCAGTATGGGGAGTGACGCGTGCTCTGTAGAAGTCCCTCAGTGCGTTGAAGCCTCTGAGCATTCATCCACGTCACAGGAAACATCACTGGACATTACTTCTCGATGTTAATGTTACAGTATTGCAAATATATATAATTCATAATAAGTAATTCTAAATAATCATTAATTAAAATTCCCCTGATGCCTGGTGATGGGCACGTTTATACATACATACATATGTTTAGATATTTGCGTTTTTTTCCCGTGCTAAGCGTTAAATAGGTTAAAACGATACTTGGCACCTATATAAATTATAGTTTGGGATAACATACAGGCTACTTTTAACAATCACATAACGCGGGCGAAGCCACGAGCACAAACTAGTACTAGTAAAGATTTAACCACGTTAACTTAAATAAAGTAAATACACACACCTACAGAAATATACACCGTCTCTATTGTATAAATGAATTACAGATCGTAATCACGGTATTAAAGAATAATATGGATCGACTAGACACATTACTGCAAATGTAGCTTCACAAATATAATGTACATAAACGTAGATGGTTATATTACGTCAATCCATAAATTTCTGTATATTTCTGATCTAAATAATTTATTATTTTTGTGGCTCTGTGATATTCAGCGTTGAAATCAGAATAATGCCGCAAAATACATTCGAAATTCGCGCTTGCGGTACATTGGCGCTCGTGTTATACGTACTGCGCGTTGGTGGCGCCGCGCCGCTCGTATTCGAGACACGCGGAATACGTATCTCGCGCTTAATTTTTAATGTTGGACGTATCATATTTAGTTTAATTAGTACGTATTAATAGTTACTTTATATAATAAATAGCCAAAATACATTCCGTATTTTTTTTGTAGTGTTTACTTTCAGTTTGAAATTAACACGTTTATTGTGGTTTTTAGGTATAAGTGTATTTGATGGGTTTCTAGTAGTATTTTGTGTGAAGAATGATATTTCGCTGCTTACACGTTTTTTCGCTACTTTTGTCGAATCAGGAATATTGGCAGCTAATGCGATAGCAGTATACATAGCAGCACCACGTACGCATTTATATTTGAAATATTTTCAGCGCCTAAACCAGGTACGCGATACAATTAATTAAAAAAACGTAAAGCTGAATATAATAGCTTATGGATGCATTAAAAAGACAGGTTGTTAAATACATTTCTTGTAAGTATATTGATCATAATATTTATATTACTACTCTTAGCCAAAAACCCTGAGGTCAGTATAGGCTTACTTGCGCTAACTCTTATTCTTTGTATAGTCGGGCAACAATATCTCATGAAAAATGGCCCCATATATGTATGTATTTCCTCAACAATGCTGGAACTCTCATTCTCTGTCAGTCTCACTAACGCATTCAGAGTCTTTAATGGTTCAGATTTTCCCAATTCACAGTCTGTATACAAAGTGGTACTAAGGAGAAATCAAAGTAGCCAATAACGACTTAGCAAGCTGCATGAAAATAGAAGTTAATTTATTATAACAATAAAATATTTCTGCATAATGTCTCTAATTACCCATCACCTAGAATTTTATATATTTCAATATTTCAGATAAACGACAATATAAATGATTCTAACCTGAGGACGGTCGGCAGAAAAATTGATACAATATTGAAATATTATGCAATAATAATTTTTATTACTATTATTTCTTCGTACTCCTATTATGTTTATTTGGATTATATTACCAGGTTAGACAATTCTGGTATATTAACCAGTAAGTAACGAAACCTTTTGAGTATTAACATACTATTTTGTAACTAATAATCTATTCGTGGTACTTACTAAACCATTAACCGATTTGTTAATGGTAACAATAATTTCGTGATGCGATATTTTGTTTTAGTCTCCAGAATTTGTGTAACATACATTGTACATTGCTTTGAGCGAATACTTCTCTCTGGACTTATAATTCAGTTTTCATTATTGACATTAGAAGTTCTGTATACAGTACAAAACATGAACGCTCTTATGAATCGAATGATCGAAAAAAATCTGCTCGATTACGAAGAATTGGAAGGTAAATGTTACTTTTCATTCTGTTAGAAAATGCTTGTTATAAAATTACCAATATAGTAAAAAAAATATTAAAAATCTGACCGATTGTTTTAAATACCAACAGTTATCCATAGATTAAATATTTTTTTATAGTTTTAGATATTCGCCAATTTGGTTACCAGTATATATCAGTTTGCAACATCATTAGACGGATCGTTGAGAAAGATGAAAAAATGATAATTATAATATTAATTACTTTCTTTGCGGCACTGGGAGGGTTTATACAAACATTCTTTTACTTAATAAACAAAACTCGTAAGTAAAATATTAGTACACGCAACTATATTGGTATATTATTGTATGTTATTTTTAGTATATAAGGAAGCTGAAAATGGTTTGTTCAGAATCAGTAACTGAATCGATTGCAATGATTTTTGCACTATGTTATGTTTTGTCCCAAAAATATTTAAAGAGTGTAAAACCGAACAATCTCCGCAAACTATACTAGATGAAAAATTTATAAGCAATACATCCCTGCCTTTCACTCATTTGGAAGGTAGTGACAAAAGTGTGCGTATACGACTATAGTGTTCGATGCCCGTGGAAGCAAATTTCAATTAATGATTTATTGCTACACGTGCAATATACGGAAGTAGAACGTTAGCAATGTGCAGCAAAAATATGTCAATGATGATGTGTTTTATTGTGTCCTGTGCAATGTTATTAATGATATTCGGATGCAATAATGTTAAATTCCTACTGTACACGTATATGTATGTGCGCAACTGCATAGGCAAACGGTTAGCATTTTATGCAGGGAAAACAGAGCAACTCAGCAAGCTCGTAACTTTGCGAGTTTTCAAGATATGTCTTTGAAATTTTATATATATTTTGTTTAAGTGAAAATATTTGACATTAGCGTCGATTTTTACAAGCTATTATTTAACTTTCAGTGTATGTTTATATATTAGTATATTTGTCTGTAAAGGGTCAAATCTTGCATGAAGTTTTCATCCTGATGACAATGCATTTTTATGACAAGCATGACCTGAGTCTATGTTCAGGATTGCTCCAAACAAGGAACTCCTCAACGATTAACAATACAATTATGAAATTTTGTGTGTTTCTTTGTATTATGGATATATTATTAAAGCTTATGTTTTCAAATATATTAAATAAACCTTGTTGTTATACCTATAAAGAATAACGTTATATAGTTCATAGTTAAGTCGTTTGAAGATTATCAGCGTGTCATCAGTTAAGTTACTAAGTTTGGGGTTAGTTTACTTTGTTTGAAGTGGGCTTACTGTTTTTAATTTTGATAATTACGAGTATATTACAACGGCCTTCTATAATGTTTAAAAAGTACTTTAATTCCAGTCTTTTAACGATGTTTTTTTATTAGTTTGGCTGAACTTTCAGCGTTATATATCATCAGTTTACTTAAATTATGTAAACTACTGAATCCACTACCTGTTTCTGGAACTGATGTTAGTTAACCTGGGATACAGTTTTATGCATTACCAATTTATTATTGTTCAATATTAAAATTATCGTCTCCACAGTTTCAGGTCTCGCTCATTTCGTATCGTTGATGTTGTGTACTACTTATTTCAGTTGCTTCATAATACTAATAGAACCTAGTCACCGTGTACATGAAGAGGTAAGTATTAGTTTCGTTTGGTTTGGCTTGAAACACCGATATTATAACTGGATATGCTGAGGGCGTCACACGGAAACGTCTTTTTGATTGGCCTGATATTGGTGCTGTTCTACGTTAAAATGTTGGTGGCTGACAGTCGGCATATTGACAACTGACAGTCGCCATACTGCATTAAATGTCAAATGTCTTGGTGGAACTCTTCCACCAAGAATGTCACAAGCAAGCTTGAAGCCACTGATAACCTCCTTACGGAGCACGCATCCCTTACGCACCACACTCATGCATCATTAGAAAATGCCTATTCACTCTTCTCTTGAAGACTCTTATATCGTACCAATCATATATACCAGAAATTGTTCTCGCTTCGCTTCGGAAGAAGAGTTGTTCAGTGGTTTCCGAGTTGCCATACTTATTTTAACCTATTATCTCACGGGAACTAAGCAGTTTCCTGGGATAAAAACCATTGTTCTTACATAAGCTACAAACATGCTAAATTCTATCTAAATTGGTCCATTGGTTTCGGAGTTGCCATATTAATTTTAACCTGTTATCCTGCGTGAACAAGGCAATTTCCTGGGATAAAACCTATTCTATAACCTTTCTCGGGTTTTAAACTTGGATTATGCCGAGTTTCATCTAAATCTGTCTACTGCTTTTTGCGTGAAGTTCAGGCAGACAATGAACCTAAAAAAAAGTTTTGGTCTCTATATAGATAACAAAGCCTGCCAGCATCAAAATTTTCAAAAAATTCATTTCCAATAAAAAAAAACTATTGTTTATGAATTAACCATTGTTGACATAATTATTTTATTTTCAGATGGAAGGAACACATAGATTGATTCGCAAGGCAATGTTGAGTCCAAACATGTCTGTTGAAGTGAGGGACGAGTTGGAGGCGTTGAAGGTCCTTCTTGAGCTCAACAGACCGACTTACTCGCCACTCCAATTATGTACTCTTGATCGGTCACTGTTGATGAAGGTATAATCACCACAGTATTAGTATTTTAAATTTTATTAATTTAATTTTCTTCATGTTTTCTATATTTTAGGTAATTGAAATATTTATTTTCAAAAACGTTTTATGATTAGATACTTAACTAAATTCAATTGAAGCTGATCCGTTACGCACAAGATTTTTGAAATTATACCTCTTTTGGTGCGTTATGAAAAAATGATGAGAGTGAAATTTCAAGATGCGCGCGCAGCCGTCACACAAAATTAACAGGTTGAAGTTGTCCACTAGCCGCTCATTAAGTCTCGAAATAATACTACCAATAAAACAGAAATTAGTCGCGCATGTTGGCACGCTCGTCGCCTCTGATTACTGTTTCATATTTATAATATTTACCTACAGCACGTGTTTTACTTTCATACCGGTGCGAATGATCTACATATGCTAATAAATTATATTTAGTAGTGATCGAAATTTAATAGTTTGATAAATATTATTGACTATTCGTAAATACAAATAAATATTTTGTAAAAACTATTAGTGGTGAAAAAAATTTTGCTCCTATTCTTTTTCAAGTGCTCCAATATAACTGAGGTTAAATATCCGTACGTATTATTTATTGATATACATAAATTAAAATAATTTTATTTTTTATAATAAGTATTATTAAATTATCAATATATCATGAATTATTAAATTTAGAAAATAATAAGCTATATAGTCTATATTTAATGACAGTTTGTTTACAATTGTGTGTTAATTATGACTGGTGAGTTTCGGTGGTGCTGGTACGTTATTACTTGATTATTGTAATTATTGCATCCTGCATTAATTATTATATAACACTACTTTAAAAACACTGTATTATGATCGTTTGAACGAAAATCGATGTTAAAAGGAGCAAATTAATCAAAGAATGAAATTAAAACTGGACATAAATAAAATGGCTTTTACAGCATCAGCACCTACCCGCAAAAAAAAATCTATCAAAGTTCTTATTTAACGGAGATAAATCATTAAACTTTGTATTAATTGCACTAGATATAGTGTTGACTATTGGGGAGAGACTATACCATGCTTACGTAGTCGAGGGAAAAAGCTAGTTTATTATGAAACTGTTTTATTTTGTTCCAGTTGGTTGGCGTGCTCGTCTCCTATTGTGGTTTGGTATTGCAGTTGTCTAAAGACAATTTCTAATCATTATCTAATAATTGGAAATCCTTAAAGCTAATTTAAATAATATGATCTCAATAAAACTTGTTAAATAGTTAACATAATACTGTAAAAAGTAGAATTATAAATGCACGTATGTTTTACTTTTACCACTGTGTTTCAAATGTATTTTCTAATAGAAAGAAATCGTTTTCATTGTTATTAATAAATAAACTACATTGTCTATCAGTTGAAAATATTAGCATAAAAAGGTGTAATGTAACATAATTAATAATTTACGACGGAAAAAATGAATAAAATTGTGGTAAAAAAAAACAAAAAAAATGGAGTAATTGTGATGTAATCACACTGGTGTAAAATTATTATTTTCAAAACATATACTCTGTTCTGTGATTTCGGTTTTAACAAAGAAAGAACTGACATGCATTTTGTCTTGATAATTGTAGAACCACTATTAGTATATTATTACTTCATTATCCTAATAATTATATAAAATGTATTCACATACAATGTAAGCATTAAGGCTACTGCTTCTAGTTTAATAATGTACCATCAATCATACCGGTTACATAAAGATAACATCTGGATGTTAATGCGTTACCCAGAATAGATTAATATAATGTCACTATCACACTGTAAAAAGTAACAACTTTCTTTTTGTGTAGTTTTTAAATAGCTGGCTTGGCTTCTATCCATTATTGGCCACTACTGACCTCGGCTCTGTCCTCACACTGATGAGACCTAGAGCCTTTTGATAGAATCTAAAGGAAGTGAAAATATTATATTTCATAAGCTTTCTACAGTGTCTATGCTCGGGGCATTCGGTATGGATTTATTTTCATATAAACTGAAATAGGTATAAATAATCTAGATGGAATTTGCACCGGGTATAACTTTGCGGGTGGACAACGACTCATAACCAGTGCTATCCTCATGACGCAGATTCCTTTGTTCCGATCATAAGATTCCAGAAAATGTTGAACTCTTTAATAAGATGTAATATAATTTATAACAACGCCGCAATACCACGCTATCTTTGTACGTTGGTTGCGGATACACCCTTAAAGTTCGGACCATGGGAAACCGTTTTTATTCTACTAATATACATTTAAGTACACTTTATGAACATAATCTATAACTACCCTAATGGCACTACTGATTGTAATCGCAGGAGTATTACATATTACGTAGCTTTAAGTAAATACATTACTACTAATGTATTGTTTCTATGTCCAGAATTAAAATAGACATAGACGTAAGCGGTACAATGTAACATTTAAAAAATGCTGTGGCCGAGACTTTATAAATTCAAATAAAACTAAAACTCAGTCATTAGTATTACCAATAGAAATAATCGCTACTCTCCTCTGGATCTCCACCAACACAAAGTGGACGACACAACGACGCAAAATATGTACATTCAAAGTTCGCGTTTGCGGTACATTGGCACTAGTTATACGTATTACGGGTGTTTTGTGGCGCGACGTTCTTGTCCCAGATACGCGAAATACGCGTTTAGCAGTTTCTCTCCATTGCCGGACGTATGTATTCTTTATTTTCTCAGGTAAGTTGTTATTGCACTAAAATTTACACATAATTCTTCTCTAGCACCCGCGTGAAAATATTGTATCACAGTTCATCGCGCTGCTTCAATAGAAATGTGTAGAGGTGGTGACTAAGTGTCAAAAGTTTTTTGAACCACCATAAGGTCTAATAACTGACGATTACAAATTAATACCACGGGCATAAAGTGCAATTCAAATCAGCACTCAAGAAATTGGGTTTGAATGTTTTAAAAACCTCCTCCAGTTAGGAGTCATTTACAAAAAATACTGATCACGGCTAAGGTGAAAAATATTCACATTTACCACGATTCGGCATGGTCGCATGATCGCATCAGCACATAAAAATGGATAATTATTGGGTCCATAACGTATAATGCCGTCTCATTCTCATAAACAATTCCTCGAACGAATGTTTAGCTCTTCACGGAAATAAGAGGGAACAAGTCTGATCTGGATGCGGCTAAAAACTCCTCCGCGGACTTCCGTCTTGAACTAACAGCCTAGGTTGGAAACCGCACGTCTTTGAACAGCGGTAGCGGACAAACTGACCGTCTAAACTCCTCGAGGCAGTACCACCAATCATGAAATAAATTTGGGGGTAAGAAAAATAACCTACCAATAGATAGTAAAGCAATGCAACTCCCGTGTTTATAGAAGATAATCAAAGAAAATGATGACTACTAGGAATCACTAATCTTTTCACTTATTTTTGAGTGTTATTGTAATTTTCAGGCGCTTTGTTGCGATTGATGGATATATGTATATGTACATATGTATATTTGCGGGGCCTGAGTCCCCGATATACTCTGCTTTCACGTTTTTTGGGCTTTCGTCGTAGGAATACGATTGGCAGTTAATATGATTGGAGTGTATACTGCAGTGTCACATATGATTTATGTTTAGAACAGGCCGGTCGGTCTAGTGGTTAGCGAACCTGATTCATAAACAGTGAGAATTAAACTTAAAGGGAATTATACACTGAGGTTACGAGCTGATCCAAGCTGGCTGCGTCGAAAATACTATATAAAATCCTTTCTATGAGGAGGTAGTTGACCAAAAGGTGAGAAAAAAATGGAAGTCGAAATTATGCCTCTCTGGATTAATTCAACATCCTGGTGTAAGGACTGCAAATAAATAAATAATAAATATCTTTGGACAACTCACACACGGCTAACTGACCCCAAACTAAGCGTTAGTTTGTACTAAGATCATTAGACAGCTGATAAACATTTATATTTTTAAATGCATAAGTACATAGATATTTACACCCAGACACTCAAAAAAATATTCCTGCTCGTCACAGAAAAGTTTGCCCTGGGTGGGAATCGAACCCACGATTTTTGGCATAGCAGTCAGGATCACAAACCACTAGACCTGGCCTGTATAACTTCATATTGAATTTTATAATATGTATGTAATGTGAAAATGGATTCATTTTCACGTTGAACTCAAAATAAGAAAATTTATTGGTTTCACCATTAATTAATTAAGGATTGTAATGAAGAAAGGCGGCAAAGCTTCTTCATTAAATATACTTAACATATTATAAGTAAAGCATAAAAAGTGGTTAAAAAGTGGTAAAGTATAAAAAGTGGTTTGAACTTTTCTCGAACGTGAGGTCCTCGGTTCAGGTCCTGCGGCGTGCAAATCAAATTTTCAAAGTCTGCGTATCAAAAGTTGATTATCACTTGCTTCGTGAAGGAATACATCGTGAGGAAACCTGTACTCATGAGAGTTTCCATAAAGTTTTCGTGAAGTCCATCAATCCGCACACATGCAATAAAATTGAAGTAACGCATTGATTGGCCGGTAATGCATTGGGGATGCTAACGCATTTCTAATGTCCAAGTGCGGCCGTGATCATTTAACAACAGGTGACCCGTTTGCTCGTTCGTTCCTATATATATATATATATAAACACATATATAACATATTTATATATATAACAAGATATTTTAACAAGAAAATGATCAGTTTTCCTAGTCTTATATTATATATATATATATATGTATTTGTGTAGGAAACTGATCACTTTCTTGTTAAAATATATCGTTATATATATGTATATATAACTATATAATATATATTTATTAACAAGAAAATGATCAGTTTCCTACACAGATACAGTTTGACTCCAAGGTCGGGTGCTATGAGGTTCTTCAAGCGGTCGGGGTCATTCTGAATACCGTCCTTCTTTATAATGAACCAACACTTACCGTCTTCCGCTTCAGCAAGAATGAGATCTTGACGACAGTAGACGAGACTTTACAGTAAAGAGTTACAAGGGTTGGAGCGTACCTACAAAATTTATTCAGTTTGGACGGTGTGAAAATTTATTTATATATATAGGTACATAATGAATTTTAAACTCTAAGGCAAAATATTTTATTTTATCTTAGGAACATTGAGCTCACTTAATGCAAGTTAGTTAATAATGGCAACCCTCAACTGTCCCACAACTGGGCTTGGGTCTCCACTCATAGTGTAGGTTACAGGCCATAGTCCACCACGCTGGCCAAATTGCTATCTTATAACAACAACTGAGACGGATGGCTTTACGTGCTCTCCAAAGCATTGTTTACATAGCTAAATAAAAGGTTATTAAATAAACCGTTATACGTAAATTATTAATATATATAAAAGTTATAGCCTAGTGGTTTGATCGTTGGTCTCTCGAGTGAAAGGTCCCGAGTTCAAATCCTGCCCGGAATTTACCTTTTCAAAGTTACGTGCGTATCAGAAGTTGATTATTAATTGCTACAGTGAAAGAAAACATCGTGAGGATATCTGCACCCCTGAAAGTTGTCCATAAAGTTCTTGAAAGTGTGTGAAGTTTACCAGTCCGCACTTGGCCAGCGTGGTGGACTATGCCCTC
>DWJZ01005775.1:0-13705 GCA_018249125.1 Asbolis capucinus
ATATTTCAGAATACGTTATCATTATCGGCGTTGACAATATGAAAATTAATTAACATTTTATTAATTATCTCTCTCTCTCTATTCGTCTCTATTCGAAAGCAGTTTGTTAACCAAGAGCTATTAATGACTTAGTGTTTTCAGTGCCGATGGAATGGGACACCACCTAAAACGAAATAATTTATTATCGATACTTTAATGTCGATGTCCATGGTATCACGAACAAAACAAAGAATTGATCCAAAGTGATGCCACATCGGATGTACATACATTATATATAGTGTAATTTATCAAGAAAAAAATCATGTTTGTAAATGCACTTGACATGCATACTTTTTCCAACCGAATTAACCGATAGGTGATAGGTATACCGAGATACAAACAAAATTAAAATGTTTAAATTTTAGTAATGCACAAATAACACTATGAAGTTCTAAAAGGTATGTGAAATCTACCAATCGGAATTGCCAGCGTACATATATTTACTCTTCACATTGTGAGGAGCTCAGTAACGGGACATTGACGATTTGCAATGATGGTAGAACTACATTAACACAGGCGATTTATCGACATTGCAACATCGACATCACATCCCTATCCCGCAATAGCTGTAGCATACATCGACAGACAATACTAACGTTTACAATAGACAATCGTGTCTCCACATTTCTATAGGTATACGCAACGATAACTTTACACCGTCTCCCGTGGCTGTAGTATCGCTAATTGTGTTCGGTACTGGTCGGTATGTGTGTGCTTATTGAACGCTCACAGCTGTACTGTATGTATGTTTATAGGTATGAAATAGTTTCGTATTGACGTTGATGACTTTATTCAGTATTCGTGTTCGAAGTTTCGGTGTTTAGTTTCTGAACTCACGAAGGGGACTTTTTTAAAGTTCCGATTTCGGTAGGATGGTCGATGGCTGGTATGATATCTTGAACGTTTCTGTGGTTCGAAAAACATTTCTAACTTTTGAGGTGTTCAGTCACTGCATCGCCGTGATGAAGTATTCTCTGGGGTCTCCTGATGAGGAGAGATCTATGTAATGTTATAGTCCTGTAATGGTATAGAGAGGTAGGTCGAAGCCATCAAATTTAATACCCGTTGCAACTAGATCACCGAAATTGGTTAAACCAAGTGGATTTAAATATATCTTTGTCATTTCTTAGTTCCATCATCACAAAGACATGAACAACGCGTAAGTGTAATACAGAATTTAAAATGTAAGAAATATATTGTGTTATTTTTAATAAGCCATGAAATATTTAACATTTTTTGGAGGGTAGGTAGGTACATAACAGCGCGCTAAATACCTAAAAAAACATTACACTTCTTCCAACTTAGTCTCTGATTTATTAAAAAGCCTCAGCCGCAGCAAGTAGCTGGCAGAACTTGCTAAGTAATAAATCATAGATATTTTCAGAATAAAAAGGCGAACAGATTTCCACTTTAACGGCGCCGGCGTGAAATTCCCTGACAGTATTCAGCACCATTCCGGACGGTCCGCTTTTCCGATAGCGGAAACGTCGCGAGAGTTTCCGATAGCGATGTGGGGGGTGGGGGGTTGCCATGGGTGGGGGAGGGAGCGCCGCATTGCAGCTGAGCCTGTGTATACACCTGGGGGCCTATTTAACTGCGTCTGTTTTACATTAGTTCGAATTATGTGCTGTAATTAGTTTATTTTTTTAGGTATTTGATAAATTTTGTTTAATATTGTTGATTGGCAAGGCTACGAGCGAGCCTTGGTGACTTTTTTGGTGCTAAATGGTCTGTTTGTTTTATACGGGTATCGTTAGAGACGACAAATTTCAGCTGCATGATGGTAGGGTTTCGTGTAAAGAATATGTGACCAGTATTATTCTATCAAATTATTTACATTATTTTTCTACTCTGACCATAAAAATAACTGCTCATCTTCCCTTACTTTGATTGATTTGAAATATTTTGAAACTGTTCTTTCCTCTTTTTTTACAATGTGTCTTCAGGTGCGTGTGTAAATGTAATATGGTTTTCATTTTCGTACCAAAATAGCACTCACGTTAAACGTTACAACGTTTACGATTTTAGGAATTCCGGCGCGAGCGAGGGCACTCGTAAACATAAGCTCCTGTGCGCAAGTGCCGTTATTTCGCAATAAATATCTCAATTATTGTACTACAAGTAAAAAGCTTCAAGCGGGATTAGAATGCGCTAAATATTTGAGGGAATATTTATGTTTAAGATTACACGTGTAGAAAGATCTACATACAATTTGCTGGCAATTTACAAAAAAAACTGGGCCACAACAACTTCAACACACTACATACTAACGACTACATAATACATATAGTTCCACACGAAGAGCAATAGTTGTACCGATTTTCAATGAATTTATCAAATTGTCAGAAGTATATAACTAAAATTTATTTCACAATCAAGATTAAAGCCTTATCAGATTATTATAGCAGGTATTTTACCAATGGTAATAGATTTATGTTATTATAATATATGAGTGTATTAAAAGCAAAGCAACATGAAATACATATATAATTTTACTTCGAATTTTTTTTTAATTATCTCCTAAACAAAATGAAAACGAATATTGTATTTACTGATACCCTGTTTTGGAAACCTTTGGATTTATTAATATAAATTGAAGTGTCCGCCCCCGCCTCCGCCTCCGCCGCTGTCTCGAACCGCGTCAGTCTGGCCGGCGGCCAGCCGCGTCACGGGAATCGCATAGAGTGCACTGACTGTTGCGAGCTTTTCACGGTGCAATTACGTTTTTGGACCTCCCTATTGTATTGTGTTTGTTTCATTTTGTCTGGAAACAATCAAAACGTATACGTTTAGTTCCGCGGTTGGTTTTAGGGTTGGCGGTTGCGACTGAGCTCTGTCAATATTGGTTTTGTTTGAGAATAATCGATACGGTCATGTAACTTTCGTTTATAGTCTGCAATAATCGGGTTCCTCTTACTGCCAATTATTTCAGTTAGGATAATTAACTACAAAATTACGTATGAATCCATTAAAAAACGTTTGGAAATTATGGTAAGACCCAAGGTCTGCATAATTCATTCAATCTTCATAAAAGTAAAATTAATAACATTTGTTTACCGACCAACCTTCCAAATAAACGGTTTTTATAAACAAAATAGTAACACCTTCGTAACAGCATCGCGCACTGAAATAATTTATTCATATCGCACCTTTCAAGGGCAAACACGGTTCTGTTGTTATCCATAAACCTTTTGGGATAAAAATATTTGTTATATCCGTGATTGAAACAATTTACATCGTGTTTTTCCTATGCAGGAAACCGTGGCTGAGCTCTCAAGATTTCACTTGAAATTTTACTCTAAAAACTTTTTAGAAAATAATCTATTCATTATTTCTAAGGAAACGAAAAAGCCTGTTTTCCGAAATGACGTAATTTTTTTGGATCAGTATAAACAGCTAAGAACTGTTACAGCACTGCTAGTTACCATTTCAGTGTTTTCTATAACTACATTAACGTACAAAATTCCGAAAATGAAACCCGATGTTATTCGATACCTTGACTTACAAATTTCATCGTAAATGTTTTTTTATTTAGGTAATTTTTATTGACCAAAATAAGCTACAAATAGAAGAAGAAATTCTTAAAAGACTGCTGACCTGGACTCTTAGTGATGTTAATAAAAAAAACGCGATGAAAATGTTTACGCTGCCCCATTTTATTTTATTAATTCTCCATCACTTGTCCTACATCGTGATCATTTTTCTATTAATACAATTTCTACACATTTTTGTTTTTTAATGTGTTGGTTTATTTATTAATTTTTATTATATGTAAGCTTCAAGTGTTGGGTGAATTAGTATACTTGCTTTAATTGAAAATAGATTTTTTATGTTTTCTAAGAAGCGTTATTACTATACTCTGTGCTTATTTGATCTTGGCATTTTTATCATACAAATTTGACAAGTTTACGTTTGAAAAATTGTGAACATTCAAAAAAGGTGAAATACGAATATTGTTGGTCATGTTGGTATGTGGCGCTGATAACCTAATCTTTCTTCACGAATCTACTCATAGCTTCGCGCCAAAAAAGAAATGTGTTACTTAAAGTAAGAAAAGATAACAACTTTATAAGCTGTGTCAATTGAAGTATAAATAGTACCCAAGACTATAACAAAGTATTTGAAATTAGAATATTTTTCCATCTTCACAGACAATGTATAATAAAAAGCAGATTTGCAGTAAATTCGTCATCTGTCCTTTAATCTATCAGGGCGCCCACCATTCACCTATCTTTCATATAACGTAGATAATGTAACTCATGTTTGCCAAAACGAAAAGCTTTATGACGTCACGCTTATCATCAGCGGCAATCACCACCAGCTCCTGTAAACCGGGATTATGTGTGATAAAGATCTATTTGATTGAGTGCTGCGTCGCACGCACTAGCACCGTATGTCAGCTGAGCTGCTTAAAAAGCTTTGAATATAAAGTTATGTCTGTCCTATGGATAGGTATCGTGACAGACTGACAATAATGTAGGTATTCGGAGTCGTTAATGGTTATTTAATTTGCTTCTAAGTCTAGATTCTGTATACAAATTCTTAGAACACGAATTATGTTTAATCAATGTATTAAAAACGAATGAGATTTATGTAGAATATAATTTATCCATTCAAAGATATTAAATGAAATGCTTAGTCGATCAAAGTGAAATAACATTAAGAACTCGCTGTAGTAGCAGTATTTGGTGGAATGGAATTTCTTTATTACGGACGGTCGTTTTCATGGTATTCCTTTAAAGAATATTGAAATACGCTTGCGGACAATTTAATGTTTAAGACCTCTGTCAAAATTTGGTTTAAAAGCAGATACATTTTATATAGAGATAAAATATTCAAAGATTGTATTAATTTTTCCGTTTTATTTTGCGTTATTTGAATTGAATTATGTGAGTGACCACGGTTAATTCGGTGTTTCCCTTCCATATAAATAAAACAAAGTGGAAAAACGTCTTAGTTACACTATTTATGACTCAAGACCGGCTGTAAAGATTTTAATGATTTCGTTTCGATTCCTCTCAGCTCAGGTTAGCGAAATAACGTAAATTCGACGACAATTTGAATTTTACGACAATAATTAATTAATTATTACTTATTACATATATATATTAATTATTACACCCTACCATTAACCCCACCCGCATTAACTCCTTGGTCGCCCTTGGATCCGACCATGATCTAAGGGGGTACAACGTTGGCAGGTCAGCCAATTTGAGATAAAACAAAACGGAACATCTAAAGTTACTTATTTAACGACCAGTTATTAGTGACGCTGTCTCCGAAGCCAGGGTTCGATTCCTGGCTGCGAAAGGTGTGTTTGTGACAGATTAATGTTTGGTGTCGGTTTAAGGGTATTTGTGAGTTGAATTTCTATGGATACCGCATACCTACGATATCGGAACGTCTAAGTTAAAATGGTTTGTTTGATATGTAATTATTAAAAGGTCTAACTAAAAATAAATCTAAAATGAAATAATTCCATATTTTTATACTTTAATTTTATTGTTTTAATTATGTTGAATATATCGTATGCCGTCAAGCACCTAAGCGAGCCTATTTTATAAGCAATTATCACCTTGTATCATCTCCTTCCCTTAGTGTCTACAATAGATATGTTTTGACTTTGACTAACAAACTGAAGTTGAAGCAATAAGAAACTTAGTTTAAGGATTCGTTGCTATTTGTCAACCATTCGAGCTTCTTGTACTCTGATTTATAGTTGCAAGAACCATATAATAAATTGCGGAGTCGACGAACAAAACGAAGAAATTTGAAATTATAACAATGGATGAAAAGTCTCGCAACTCATCTAAAGATGCCAGACTAACAATGTCGATCTGAATACTTTGAAAGTGCTCCTCAAGTTTCCAGAACTTTCGGTGTTTGCAATATTTATTCTGCTGTGTAGTTGTACAAGAGTTTTCCTTCCTTTAGGTACGAATTAACAAGGTTACGTCCTCTACAGTATTTGAATTAATTTTTTTCATCAAGACCGTTTGTGTCCTTTTATCACTAATGAAGTTTTCCAATTTGCGCTTGGACCTGCGAAATAACAATTCGACGTCACAAGTTCTTAAGTCAAGCAAAGACTTGTTACAAAGAAATCCGACAAGACGTATCGCCTCGTTATATTTATCGCGCTTATTGTTTTACGTAACTCCGGACGTCCCAAGAAATGTTCGTTAATTTGTCTTTGTTTCACTGGCGTTTGTTTAGGTGTGTGTGTTATGTATGTTGTTTTTTTTTTCCTTATAGGCCGCAATCCGAAAAGAACAGAAAGTAGCACACAGTGCATCAAAGTGGCAGAACAATATCTCGAAAAAACAATCTAGGGCAAAGGCCCTAATATTTTTTCTTATCTAACCCGTCATATAGTTACCGGGAAGAAATATTTTTTAATTAGGGATCCATTCCCTAAATATTAGTGTTAAATTTTGTGAAGATCATGTGTATCTATCCTGTCTTATCAGTTAGATGAGGTGTTCTGGAAATCTATAAAACTTAAAGGAAAAAGCATTTATGATGAATTTAAAATTTAAAATATCACAGACAGAAGGCTCACTAAGTTGAAAACTAATAAGTCGTAATAACGACGTCTACGGAATCTTTAGTCCCTTATTTTTTCTAGTATTTGATTAACGTGTACAATAACGTAATTTTTTTTGAGTTGTCTTCTTGCGTAAAGTTACGACATTTCTCTAATTTATACCGCCTGTTTTCTTTCACTTCGAACTATTTTTAATCTGCATTTTATGACGAGCAGAATTACGACTAATGCTGTTGCTCAAACTAGCGGTGAGTCGACTTGAATTACTACATAGGAGACTCAGAGTGGCTAAGGATTACTTAAATCCCTCCTTATGTATGGATATTTTGTAAGGAGATGCTGAACCAAGGAACTACATCTATAGATAATTATTAAGACCCCAGTGGTGCAGTAAATTTATAATAGTTCAAGTTTTTGTTGAAATATTTTAAATTTTCCACGCCTTGATGTGATAGGACCCTATATTTTGTTTAAAATTTTGGTACCTAGATATTGCTTGATGGGCACTGGCTTTATTTTATTGAGAGTGCATTACAAAAAATGGTAAAATTCATTTTATTTTAAAAATGTTCTGGTATTCATTGACTTCTTCTAGTTTCGGAATTTTATGGAATTCTGTGTTGAGTGAATTCTTGCATATGTGGAGTTCAGTATTCGCATATAGTTAACCAAAAGATCCAGACCTGAATTCTAAAGGTAAAATTAATATATCATTCTGTCGCATATATCAAATTTGTCATTGAGAAATGAAGCTGAAACATGTTACAGCCTGCCCATGAAGATTTCATCATTGGCGGTTCTGGCGTCTCCAAAATAGCTAGTGGGTCATGGGCACTTCAGCTGCGAGGTGATTCCGCGTGATTCACACTTTATTATCTATTCTACTTCCGGGATTTGGCAAATTGATGATGAATTCAATATCATTATTTTTCTTATTAAACAATGCAAGTGTCATTCATACGTTTAAAAAATTATAGCCTTTATTTGGTTCTTATGTATGATTTTTGTTGCTTATTCCGGTTCAGTACCTAAAGGTACACATTTTAGACAAGTATTTTTTCTTAAAAGCAACAAACCGATGAAAAGCTTTAAAGCCTTAGAAGCTTAGTAATAAGAGCCTAGAAGCCACACTGTTTGTAATTAATCCGTCTGTAGCGATAGCTTTTTATGATAACTATCTTAGGATTTAGTATTAAATGCATCATTCGGTCTTCAAACGTAGACGTAGAATACGTAGTTTTTCTTATTCTCGGCAAATGCTTTTGCCAAGCGGAAATGACTTGATGACGGTTGATCTTCCCGCCAATCGATCGATATGTCATCGCAGGCCATAGACATAGTTGAGTTTTAATTTTTGTCATTGAAACTAACGCAATGATTTTACAAAATATCGTAATTTATTTAAATTTAAGCAAATAGAGTTACTTTATATTTAATTAAGATAACAGTTTATATAAGAAATCTATTTGCGAAATATTTTTTGAATTTTGGAATTTTTTCTTTAAAATTTTCTGATTTCTCTAAATGAAATCATGATTAGTACCTGCTACTAAAACTTCCACAATAATTAAAGCACTACAATTAATTACCATTAGAGTATAGTAATATTGAGTATGAATGAATAGAACGCATTTTGCATTGGTAGTGTTGAAAGGAAACACTGAAATACACTAGCTTCCCGTTTCCAAGCAGCTGAGAGGTTTACATTAGAACCGAGTGTTAAATAAACGGTACTTTTTTGTTATTGTTATTGCGTGAAAACCATTTGGCATTAGAAGTAGTCACTTGTATAAAAGTTATAGCCGTTTTATGTATATGGAGTCTGTGCTGGACTGGGAGCGGTGCTATAATAAGAAAGTACGGATTACGGGTGTAATTTCATGCAATATAAATACCTAATTATGCGTCAAGCGGTAACTTAGTTGCTACAAATTAATGTAAATTTGTTGGTAGTAACTGTGTATGAGGGATTCGATTACCGACTGGAGACAAATGTAAATATTTTTTCTTAAATATATTATGTTATTTGTTAGTTTAATTAAATATATTATGATTTTTTTGTGTAAATTGCTTTAATATCTAAAATAACGATACATTTCGAAGTGAAATCTACGTAGTTCGTAAAATTTCCACACTATTTTCGATCATCAAAACGGATGTTGGTAAAATTTATTATAGTTTCATCTTCCACTGCTGCCTGGATCTTTGGCGCCAGTGTGCTAAAATTACTTTACGTATTAAATATTTATGCAATAAAAAGTTGAATTCATCAAAAGCGGCTATCAGCGCACCGCAAAATTTATGAACCACTGGATGATGTAGGGGCCATTAAAATTATGGACACGATTCGTGGCAATGAACTTGCGAGATCAAAGATTGTCAAAGTTGAGAATAAAATGTTTGATGAAGGTATGAAGTGAAGGAAATAGATGAGTTTTTTTTGTTCTGTAGCGACCACCCGTGCGTTTACGAGAGGTTTGTTCAGATTTCTTATTAGACTATTACTCGGACTATGTTATTATTATTGATCAAGATTGATAATGTACTATTAATATTGAAAAATAATACATACACATAAATTTCTAACAATAGCTTCTAAAATAAGTTAATTATCAAAAACTCTTCATTTAGAATAGATCATCATCAACGGTCAGTTTAAACGTGACGCTTGAACAATTCAGGTTATGTACAGATTGGCGAGCATATGCAAATCAATAAATTTTCATTACGGAGTGCCGTGCGAAAATATGTAAATTATTCGTGGAACGCTTTACATTAATGACGACTAATTGGGGGACAAATTACCCAAAAAATTGGTGGCCTTTAATGAATAATAATCTATTTTGGAGCCTTTCTTATCTAGTTGGTAGTGGTCCTGTCTGCAAAGAAAACTGCGAAAAAAAACATTTTTGACTAAGGAATCTCATTTAACCTTATTCCGAATGAACTATATAATATTATCAAAAAAAACGCAGAATCCTAATGAAATGTTCGATAATGTAACCCATAATGTGTAAAAAATACCAATAAAATCCTATTCCGCGTACACTGCTTAAACTATTGATAATAAAGCCAAGTGATGTACTACAGTTTAATAGAAGACATTAATTTCTACAAGTAAGTCCGCGATACCATATACCCAACTATTACAGTTATGTCACAATAACTACTTTTTGATATTAAAATATTCCGAAAAGCGGAGCGAGGATAGTTACTGGTGGTATATATAAATATATGCAGAATTATATATAAAATGAATACGCATTATGTCCTAAAACAACGCCCTAGTGACAAGTAATGGCTGACATACAAAAGCTTAGATAGGTAGTCCGCTCGTTTCAAGGGAAGCCTTACACGAATAGCGGAATACAATTTCTCAGCCTTATTCAACGTATGACCTAAAAGGGGTTGGTTTAAGGGGCCTAAAAGTTTTAGCAAGCTTGCGTACGTCTTTCTAATAACATTAACCTAAATGGAAGGCATTCCGTACTCCTTATCGTAAATAAGGATAGTTGGTTGGGCAAATGGCCCATAGTCATAGTACGTCTTAGTCGTATGTGCTATTTGTAGTAAATAGCTGGGTCAGTTGCTACCATTTTATAGGGATTACTTATGTCTTAGTTAATTCTTAAGGGATTTTTGCGTGAAATGTATTAAGGGTGTTAGGACAGCTTAATATATGTAAATTTACCTCAGTTAATAGTGACCATGTCTGCGTAGCGACGAGCTTGAGTTCGATTCCCAACCAGTGTAGACATTTAAGGGACAGATATACACGTGTTCTCGGGTTTTAGGTGTATTGATCGTCACATTACATGTAGATATAAATGCGGCACTCATAGTCGTTTAATGGTTAATGAAACCTGTATTTAGACCATTGATTTCGGAACTAAAACCGTTACTTAGTATAGGTTTTTTGTGATCGTATACTAAGGAGAGGTTTAAATAACCATTAAAAAGCTATGAGTGGGGTAACGGACGAAGCGACGTATAAGTTTTATAGAAAACTGACAAAGGTAAATTATCTAGACGAAAATAAGAGCAATAGAATCCAGCCACGCCTGTCTCGAACGTGAAGGACGTTTCTACAATAAGGGTTATGAGTTATGTCAAGGTGTAATGGGGAGTAACAGTCGTTAGCTCCACCCTGTTTGCACACGTCAGCCGTGCCCAGGCCGCTTTGTGTGTGTGTCCGATAGCACCGATAGGGCGTAATGTAATGGCACAACACGGTAACGTGGAGAGGTTAGGATTTGATTGAGCTGTGGCACGCGAAGATGTGTAGATTGGCGGGTTGAGTATTATTTGGGCAGATTGAGCGTGTGGGAGTAATTTAGATGGCCTTTAAAATTCTACGGTTGTACTCGCTCTAATCTATTAGTGACTAGTAGGGCACTTAGCCCGTTAACGTTTCGTGACAATCCCTACTAATCAACCAAGTTAAGCAACAGGTGCGCGGTCAAAGGATGGGTGGTCGGTCGTGGCAAATATCCTTGAGTGCTTCCGTGCTTCGGAGGGCACACAAAGCATATTTATTGTCGTCGGGTGGCAATCGATAAGCCTCGTCTGAGGCCTTCTGATACTTGGGATGGCTACTAACTTTTTTTTTGTTGCATGAAATCCTCTACGTATAATAACTACTATTGATTGAGTCCGAAGTTTTAACCCTTCCAAGCACCAAAAGTTGAACCGCAACAAGCAAACAAACTATATTTATGGTTCCTTCAGGGACGTTAATAACAGTAACATTGTAACCATATTGTACCATATACTGTCCCGCCAGTACAGCAGCGACCTGAATCAACACCCCAGTAGAACAGAATGATATTGCAGAACCTTGGGCCCGGATGATATGGGGTTTGTTTATGTCATAACGTTTTATCGTAGGCGGGGGGTAACGTCGGCACGCATTCTTTTCGGCGGAGTAGGATTTTGGGTGTGTATCGTCTAAATAAACCGTACGTCGAATCTTATTATGTGTAAAGTATTCGATAGGCCGAGTTAAACTCATTTAATCGTGATATCACTATGTGAGTGGCTCATGAAATCCATCACGCTGGCTAAGTGCGGATTGGTCGTCACACAACTTCGAGAACATTAAAGGGCAGATTTCAGATTTTCTCACGATGTTTTTTTTCATCGCAGTAAATAATAATTAACGTCTAATATAGGCACGTTAATTTGATGAACGATGCTACTAACACGTAACCTTGAACGTAAGGCCAAGTGTTTAATGTATATCCCAAAATGTTCATCACATTACCCAATCCCAGAAATTTGTCGTGGCCCAATTCCCGAGTCCCAATCGAATCTTTATACTTATTGTTCGTTGGGAAACGATGAGAGATATAAATATCGGTGAAATCCAAAACCGGCTCACGTAAACTGGAACAGAAAGACGTCGAATAAATGGAAATAGGATCGGTCAAGTGTGAGTAGTAACCGAAGATGTAGGATTCTTCTTCTATATCACAGTATAATAATTACTTTTAATAAAATATTTACTACTACTTTTAATAAAATATTACTTTTAATAAATTAACTGTGTAGTAAGTGTTTTTATTTGTACTTATCCATTGTAAGTAGAGGAAGGTGTTGGTCATCCACAACACAGGCAATCCTAGTATGGGACCAAAGATCTGTAATGTATACAATTTAAAACCTCTGTACGTACAATAAATAAATAAAATATTAAAAAAAACACATGTAACGTTAATATTTGTTGTAATAGCAGCAGCGATAATATATATTTTGTAAAAAAAACTCAAATGTTAATGTTTAATTGCCATACTCAAAGTCGGTAATAGTTACATAAATATCTGCTTTGTATTATACTTCGTATCGCCATTTTGTACTTTGGAGCGATTTAAGAATCTGTTAACGACTCGACAAATACCTCCGCTATGGCAGACTGAAGGACGGACGGATACTGTCTTGATCATGAGGGTTCCGTTTTGACCCTTTGATTACGGAACACTAAAAATATTAAAATACGCTGTGACTGGGAGATGATTTCTTCTAACGAACGGTTAAATAGCACCTCGCTCAATTAATTCTGTGTGAAATTTTATTTATCTTCCCGCAATTTACTTCTCGCGGGAAATTGTAGCAAAAAAAAAATGTTTTTTTCTCCGGTTTGTCTTCTGGAGTTGATAAAAGTATTTGATATTTTAATTTATGTCTGTTTATTCATATCTGTATGTTTGGTTTATCTCTGAATATTTCTAGCGCGGGATTAGATAGAATGCAAACTGTAAATGCATCCACAAATTTTTCCCATTATCTGAGCTTTATTTTCGATAAAGATTTTCCTTGTAGTGCTTACGTCATGTAATATTTTCATATATATTTTCTTGTTTAGGTTATGTTACTTATTTTTCATGTAGATTTTCCGTCTTGAGTTTATCCTTAACCTATTATTGTAAATTCGAAAGTGATATCTGTCTGTTACGTTTTCACGTCTAAACCACAGGACCGACTTTGATGAGAATTGGTACGGAGATAGACTAGGGGTTGACGAAGAACATAGGATAGTTTAATTGCGAAAAATGTGGGGATGTAAGTGCGTATGGAAGTTCGTCAAAACAGTAGCTCTATTTTATTTGAATATGAGACAACTTATCTCCGTGAAGAAAAAACCGCGACACACGTTGTGACTAAAATAAGAACCTCAATCGTAAAGGTGTGACCTTTCCGTGTGTCGTAGCAACCGTAGCGAGTTACGAGCGTTCTACTGGCCTGCGCTCGTAAGACAGCTTGTGTACACCGCACACATCCGACGAGTGTTTGCTCCCGCCCCGGCCCTGCCCATACTACAGTGGAAACTTACCTTAAGTGTAATTATTGTGCCTAGCACCGCCACGGGGTGGTGGAAAAATTGCGAACGTTTTCCCTGTAAATTATAGTGGGGTATGAAATTACAGTTGATACGAGGCAATGATGAGTTTTACTTGTCGCTTGGAGCGTACAGGTTAATTTTGTGTGGTGTGGTAGAGTCAATGATGCTTAGGTTTTCCACTTTTATTTTAATATATATAATAATCTTCCGCCTTCTTCGTTCTCCCACTGCCCTAAGGTTGACTGGCAGAGAATGCTTTTAGCATTAAGTCCGCCTTTTGT
>DWJZ01005776.1:0-13705 GCA_018249125.1 Asbolis capucinus
TGACATTTAAACGCTTAAAACGCACATAACTCCGAAAAGTTAGAAGTGCGCGCACTGGGATTCGAACCCGGACCCCCCGAGTAGGAGGCCGAATTCTTAACCACTAAGCTAAAGTACTAATATTATAAATCTGAAAGTGTGTGTTTGTGGGTCTTTCACGTGGAACGGAGCGACGGATTGACGTGTTGGTTTATTTGGATATGGTCGGGAGCGACACAGGCTTGTTTTTATGAACATTGGTAAACGTGGGCAGAGCCGCGGGCGATCTCTGGTTGACAGATCGAACATTGTGACGCAGTTCGAGAAAGTTCAATTAAAATCCTCACTGGACAGTTAAATGTAGCATATAAATAGCTCGAGGTATGTGGAGCAGACGGTTTGGCGACCAACCAAATGGTTATCAGGAATCAGTAACTATTGGTTCACATTATCAGACGGATGCTGTCAAAATTATATTTTTTTTATGTGATGAGCAGGCAAACGACGAGACAGGTCACCTGTGTTAAGTGATCACCGCCGCCCATGGATATCAAGAACATCAGACGGGGGTGTTACCAGTCAGGAAGGAAGTAATATACGCGCATACGCGGGAAACAGAAAGCAACAAGGGAAACGGTACAATTGATACACCAACAACATACCACTTCAGGACGGGGGACAGAAGAAGAATGGGAGGAGGATGACTGAAGGACGGAAGAAATAAAGAAACTAGAAATTAGTTTGTACCAACATTTTTTGAACATCAAACTACGCCATCGCTTCAGCCAATTTCTATGGTATGGAAAGAAGTGACATAAAACTCACAAGGAGTTCACCCAAAATCTACCTTAACGTTATCTAAAAAGAGAGTCAGAAACCGAAGGATTTATGTCCCTTTCAAAGGACGGGAATATTGATGTTTTGCCACTATCGGTCACCCATTCACTTTTCAAGCCGTTGCTTAACCCATCAGATCACTTGTGATCGTCATAAGCCGGGCTATGGGTCCTTCGATCGTCAAACACGTAGCGCGATACCTTTGATGATGTCCACAAACATAATACCCTAGTATATTAGTCGCAAGGCCCCGGCGGAATAAAACTTTTGCACAATAAAGATAACATTATAGAAGTAATACTTTTAGCATGACAAAACAACAGAAAGTCATCTATAATTTTACCCAATTAAAATGTAAATAATAAATAAATAACATACAATATTAAAGTTCAAAGTTTATTTTGCTCACAGACGAGAGGAAGGTTTCGTATCTCTGTAATAATAAAATTGTCGTGGTATAAGTGGACGAGCAGGAAAGAAACAATATGCTCTTCGCTTCTCGCATATTAACGATTCAGTCGATAGAGATCCTGATAAATTAATGAATGTAAACAGTTATTTTATCTCGATGATAAAGTTTTGT
Organism: Asbolis capucinus; assembly: GCA_018249125.1. Lineage (NCBI taxonomy): Eukaryota > Metazoa > Arthropoda > Insecta > Lepidoptera > Hesperiidae > Asbolis > Asbolis capucinus. The sequence continues at coordinate 1,400 of DWJZ01005776.1, forward strand.
ATCGAGATGTATTTGCACAGTTAAAATAGTCCTTTTTTTATCTTGACAAAACCTTAAACGTTGAATTTGCTGGATTTGGCTGAGTTCTATTTTCAGACCAAAAAGTTTGAGATTTGTTAAAAATTAAACACCACAATTTGTCAAGATCACAGCTTTCTCAGTAAGCACTAATAAAACACGAATAACATAATAAACTCTGGCCGAATTTTGTTTACAAGATTACCCAAGATGAAAAAAGAAAAACAGACTGCACAATTCGTAAATAGAACGCGATTATGATCAGTTCGCGGGTTTATCGGGCGACCATTTTGAATTGAAAATGGCGCGCGTATAGATTATAGCTTCTGAGACCTTGACCAGATAATGTGTTTTAAATACAGCGCTGAAAATATAGGTTTTTGCTTCGTAACTGTTAGTGATTGATAGGCAGGAAACGCACGACCTAGGTGGAAGTACAAGCATAAAAATATATACATCAAATGTTGTACTGAGATCTCTTAATTAAACAGGTTTCAAGTTATTATGCTGGGTACTTAGTAATTAGGTTCTTTGGGAACGATAACGAATAAGTAAATATTTAATAAACTTGTCATAAGATCTTATCTATTATTTTTAGACTTTTTATGGAAATTAGCAACCAATTAGCAGAGGAGATAGAGTATTGCTCAGCAGTAATATCTAAATGTATGACATGATGTCGGCTAAAAGAGAATTATAGTAATCAGTTTTCCAACCTTGTATGTAACTTGCAGTTTATGTTTGGGTATTAGTTTATTTGTTTGTTAAATTTTCGGGTCAAATCGTGCAAGCTTAATTAGACCCACTTTCTCTTACACTATGGAGCTGGAATTTGACATAAAGCTTCCGTCCTGATGACGACGCATTTTTCTGACAAGCATGACCTGATATGACGTTCAGGATTAGCTCCAGACAAGGGAACTCCTCAACGGTTACCAGTACAGTTATGAAATGTTCGACTTGTTTGATGTGTAGTATTCAGCTACAGCAAGGCTGCTCACCTCAGGCCCGCGGGCCATAATGTGGCCCGCGAACGGATCTTACATGGTCCGCGCAAGTATGTTTTTACATTTTATTTATTACGCAAGTCCTGAGAGTAATTAACTAGGAATTACTAGTGGCCCGCAGTTAATTTATCATCCTTCAGTTTGGCCCGACTGTCAAAAAGGTTGAGCTTGTTGTTCGCTATAATTTGCCCCTGTGCCTCATTCAGGTTACATCCATCCATCCTCACAAACTTTCCCATTTATAATATTAATAGGATTAGTAACGAAGTGTGGGTGGTAAAAGATGAAAACCCACTGTTCGGCTCAGTCTCCCGGAGAGTTGATTGTGTCTACATGTTATTGATTTCTCGTTCTGCTTCATGCGGCTAACCGAGAGTTAACCTTGACAGGATGGCCAGGATTACATAATGTATTGAGGTTATTTGCTGGTTCAACGCGAATTTATGCTGACTGGCTGGTGGCTAGCTGGCTTCTAAAACAGATCATGTAATATAGCAAGTTAGATACGACGAGTATATTTTAGAAAAAATAAATATTGTAATGTTCCCAAATAGGCTATCTGATTGTTCCTTAAAACTGTTATTATATGATTCTATATGTCATAATAAGTATACTAAGATAATATTTTTGGGAAAAAAGAAATATTTGTATTCGAAAATCATCAACAATCTTTGAGTTTTGAAAACCGCGCCAAAAACGCATATTTTTGTAATGGCGCCGAAAACCTGACACGTGACGTCGTAACTCGCTTATCAGTATGTCTAGAAGTCTGTAGGCACTGATTTCGAATGGTCTTTCGCCAATGTTACAAATGAATCTTGAGAGGGATATAGGTTTTAGTTTGTCCCGGAAAATAAAAGTTTAATAGGTTCAGTTACATTGATGCGAAGCGAGTAATTTGTTATCGTTACATATAACTATAGACACTAATAAATAAAATTTATTTCATTGAGATAATCACTTCTTAGTAATTACATGTATATGTACGAACGGTACATCAAAATAACCTTTATTTACAATTTTTGTCAGTTTGTGCATTCCGGCTAATCTCTGAATAGGCTGAAACGATTTTGAAGGAACTGTTAATGGCAGATAGCTAATGTAACAAGGCGTATCCTTAACTTTTGTTTTAAAATTAAAAACTGTAATGTTTAATAAATGAAGCAGACGTGGGCGCCGCGCACATCCGCTAGATGGCGCTATGTGTCTGTTAGCGATAAAACTTGCTTTTAATTGAATACCACCCAAATCTGCTTTTCCCTGTTGTGACAGTACGTCACAATAAACAATAACTTTTTTGTTAAATTCCACATGGAATTGGTTAATTCGTAACGAATCTTCGTTCAGTTTTATAATGTAAATATATTAGGTACTCTAGATCTTCTATATTAACTCCGTCTCCACTTACCATCAGGTGGTATTGTAGTCAACTATTAACTTATTGAATGTAAAACAAAAAAAAGGATTAACATAACTTTTCACCACACCGCAAAAACGAACAGACAAATAAATATTATATAAACATATTTACATATTTAATAGACTGATAGTGGACGAGAATAATTATACCAAAGCTGGTTCTCGAAGTATTTATTTAAGTCTATTTACTAAGTGTAGGACAGCCTTACCTACGCCATTACGGGCCCATTCAAGTGTTTAAAAACGATACTTTCGATTTGGGTCGAAGAAAGTTAACAATGGTGATATGTATCGTCGTGGGAAGCTGTTATTGATGACTGAAGTTTGATCAAGTTCGGTGAAACAAGTTTCGGAACAATGTTTTCACTTCAATAAGTTGTTTTTGATGATTTGCGAAAAAACGCAATGAATTAATGAATATGAAAATTGTTTATGATCGGTCAGAAGTTTCACGATTGTCCATTGTTTCTGGTTTTTGTCGGGATTAGCCGACAAATGAGCAGACGGCTCAGTATTATAATATTGTACTCTGGTTGTTCTTCCTTACAATATTGTACACAAAGCATTGGATGACAATGTCACAGTTTTTTATAAAACCGACACATTACGTTTAAGACACTAATAACTTGTGCCGTAACTTTTAAATGTCGCAATACGCGAGTTTTGTAAAAATAACGAAAAAACCTAATAATTAACTTTCACTAATTTTTGTGTTAACAAATTGGTTTACAAGTTTTATACAATCAAGTATAGTACTTTATTTACCTACGCATCTACTAACCTGTTAAGCATGCCTGGCTGGCATACGTATCATAACCACGGAGTCCTTTTTGACTACAGAACTTTACAAGTTAATTTCATTTCACCTTGGAATAATTTTTTTAAACCATACTGTACTTCATATGTCAAAATACATTAATTTGAAGTCAGTGGTACACTGCCATCTATGGTTAGCGCGGGAACTAAAGTAGTGACATCTAACGTTGCTTTAAGTTACTAACAACCTTGTTAAGTGACTATCGGCGCAAGTTGTTCAAGAATATTATAAGAGATGGCGATAGTAGTAGTTGTAATATTTGAGTTTAATGTTAATGCTTATTTAAATAATAAAATCAATGTAATTGCGCAGCTTTTTATTTTATAATTTACTTTAGTAATACTTCTAAAACAGTTCCTGTAGATTCTTGAAACACTGCATGTAATATCTGTGAAGAAACATCGAAAGGCAACTAATGTTTTAGATGCGAAAGTAGCTCTGTCTGCTTCTACTGAACTGATTTCGATGAAAATTTGTATGGAGATAGAATATGTTGATAAAGAATATAGGTAAATTACTTTTTTATCGCAAAAAATATTATTTGAGACTGATATTAAAATAGGGAAAGAAAATTTGTAGGGAACTTCGTCATTATCGACGAAATGTACTTTGTATTTATTACGCATTTGATAAGACTTTTTTATTATAAATCATTTGGGATGGAGTAGGGCAGCGGCGAGAACCGCGGCCCGCGGGCCGCATGAATTAGAAGGTCAAACACTGTGTCAATATATAAAATAACAGTAACAACATGAAAAAACACAGTAGCTCTACAACATTAAATAGATTTCATTAATTGTTAATAAAGCTAATTTATGTGTGGCCCTCTAGCAAAAATCTAATTTAATATTGGCCCTTTAATTTAAAAGGTTGCTCACCCCTGTAGGGGATGAAAACTGCTCCACGCGAACCAAGTCGCGAGCGAAATTTAGTCCCAATAATATTGTAAGAACCAATGTTTGTGAAGGAGGTCAGATGGATTGATGTTAGTTACTCTTTCACGTTAGAACTACTGAACGGATCCCAATGAAATCTGCACTGAAATAGGTTAATCGGGAATAAAACAGGCCACTTGGTTTTTTTTTATTTCATTAAAATCCGTTCAGTAGTTTTCGCGTGAAGGAGCAACAAATATCCATCCATCCGTCTCCCTCGCATTTATAAAATGAGTAGAGACAGTAAGCTACCAGGACAGCATAACATACAAACAAATTCGTCCTTGGTTACCCAATAATGATCTAAACATGAACACGGGACCGTGTTCCACTCGCCAGTCCAGCATGTTATGGCGTGTTTACTATAAATATTGTTTGAAACCATCAATAAGTGTTTAACGGCCGACGACCACCCAGCAGCGCGCCACTTCCTCCAGGATACAACGATCTATCCATCAGTTATCATATATTCAAGAATAATCTGTTAGGGTTAGGATTTTTATTAATATTGTAAAGAAAGGTTGTGAGGATGGATGGAGGTTTGTAGCTCCTTCACGTAAAAATTACTGACTTATTTAGATGAAATTTGACACAGAGGAAGATTACAGGGCGGAGCCATGTATTTACCTATAATAAATTATTTTTTTTAAGTGTTTTTGCGTATTATTCCAACCCTACTATTAAAAGGTATGAAAGAATGAAAGAAAATATATTAAATTTTATCAGCATTAATTACAATATCTAAATTAAACTAACAAAATAAAGTAAAAAACTAAATTTAAATTAACAATAGGAGTCAAAACAAATAAGTAGATTTAAATTAATAAAATATAAATATATATGAGAAAAAAAAACAAAACGAAAACAAATACATTTAAAAAATAAGAAAAAAAATATGCTGATAAAATAGGAACGCACTCGGCATGATGGCCGTGGCAAGCCAACAGCCGCTGATTTTCAGGATGACCCCTTTATGCAGGGATATGACAAGCAGAAGCACTTTGAGTTACCTATTACAGACATGACGCCACAAGATGGCGACACTATATTCCTATTCATAGTTTAATCTAGTAGGACAAGTGCCACACTCAGGAGTAAGTTCATAATTTGTAGCCAGGTATATATATATAGATTACTTTTAAAAGACTTATTTAAGTAACCATTAACAACTCTGAGTGACTAGAAGTGGACACATTATAGTTGATGGCACCGACTACTGTTAAACGCATTTAAATGGAGCACCGTGCCCGACTGATGCACCATCACAATATACGGGCATGATCGCAGGCACACGACCCTTCTAACACCCCACACAAACTAAAATAATTACAAATTGACATGTCTTGATAAATTGCTGTTTTGTAACGAACCTTTCAATAATGTATGTAAAATCTTTGGGTGGAGGTGTACCCTTCTTTTGATCAAGGGTTCAAGGAGGTGGCGAGTGGCGAGAGGACCTAGAGAAAACAATTTTGTGGGTTTTATGTTTAATTGGACTTTTGACCAACTAAGTATTGGTACGCCATGTGTACGTTAGGGAGCGGCTGCTAGACCAGTGTTTCCAAGTTCTGTACCGTGTATGTACCAAGGTGGGGCCTTTAACATTTCTAAATTTTTTATGCCTTCTTTACATAATTTTTAATATAAAAAAAATTGTTCACAAAACATACATAAATGATAAATTTTAGGAAGTAATCACTATAAAACTGTTATTAAAGCACAGTAAGTAAAATTTCAAAATTACTTTAAGAACCTTTCATTTAAATGGGCCGGAGTAAGACGGATAAAATAGAGTCGAATAATTTTTTTAATTGTCTTCCCCCATTTACTATAAAATTGCCATCCCGTGGCGCATGAGCCCCGCGTTGGGCAACACCGAGCTAGACAGATTTAGATGAAATTTGTGGACAGCCAGATAGTAATTTATATCAAACACTTATTAACTCTAATTATACCTCGATCACCATGGAAATAAAAGTTAATTAAACAAACTAGTCAAGTTTGTAAGTCAATAAATATTTTTAATAAATAATCGTGGCAGAGGTATAAAAGTTTTCTTAATTAAATTTAATTGTTATTGTTACAGAATCTTAGGATGTGTAACTAAAAACTAAATAACCATGCAACCGGCACACGTATGCAAAAACACAATGGATTATCATGCTAAAATACGTTTCTCTATGGTCGATACAATATTACAGTGAGCTACTACCACAGAGTAGATCACGCATAGACTCACTTATGTATGTACATAATTATCAATTATACTTTTTGATTTAATAACATTATGTGTACATATATTTATTTATTTTAAATGCACCAACAAAGTATACACAGAAATATACATTGAATAAAATACAGCAATGCATAATTTTAAGTTTAGTGCTACCTCAGTTATATATGAATATCTTTTGTATTTAGCTCAACAAAATAAATACTTTGGTTTTAAAGAAACATGGGTGAATTTGAACACAAAATTTAAAAAGATGAAGAAGACATAAAAAAGTTTAAATACGTATAAAATATTATATGTTATACAAAATAAGTTCCTGCTTGACATCGATCCCAGCCGATGCTAAGTGGTGATGACGTCTAAGATGTTGGACACACTAACCTAGTACATGCTTATTCAGTCTTATCTTGAACACTCCCGCATCGTTTGTTATTAAAAATAAAGAATACTATAAAGTTCAAAAGTAGTTCTATATCCCTGAATGAGTTTGAAAATCGGTACAATAGCAACATAACTTCAAAAGTTAAACTAAATTCTAATTTTATAATTGCGAATTAACATTAAAATACGTATGTAGGTACACTCTTAATAAAGATTCTGAAATAAAACTAGAAACAAAAATATTATCGAACAGACGAAAATAAAAGTAATAATTCATTGGAGTTTATATAACTTTGTTTTTATAACTGTGTTTTTATTGTTCAGCTGTCATTTTCACCGATTAAACAGTAGTACGAATAGCATATATTGTCTACTGGCAAGTTTAATAAAATTACATCAATATTTTGCACATTTATCCCGGATATTTAAAAAATACTTCCTGTCGAAACACGTCACACGCTCATTTATATGTGTTTTATTAAATATTTCAAAACATTTTACGATATCACAATTTTGTTTTATTATTTTATAGCCGGCGTGATACTTTATAAAAGGCAAAACTAACAATAAACAATTAAAATGAACTAAGCAAATGAACATGTGAGTGATGAGCCACAGCGAGCAAGATTGTTGATCTGTGGCTGCAACAGTACTCTACGATGACGGGCTAGCGGTTCGATTCCCGGCATTAATATTAATGGACAGGCCTCAGTTCTCGTCATGATCTGTTTCTGATGGACGGACAGACTAATGATTGATTGCAAATCAGTACTGAGAGGAACTAACAATATTCACGCAACTTATTACTGCAATAAATATTATGTAGGCACATGTATCAAAATAATTGCTTTCGTTAATTTATACTAATAATAAAACTGTATCGGGGTCAATTCTGTACATTAAGTATTTTTTGGAAATTTTGATACAGGGAGGCTTTGTTATCGATATAGAGACTGTAACATATTTTTTTGGATTTATTGTCTGTCCGACTGTTCAAGCTTCACGCAAAAACAACTAGACAGATTTAGATGAAACTTGGCACAGTCATAGTTTAAAACCCGAGAATGGTTATAGAATATGTTTTATCTCCGGGAATGGCTTATTTCTCGCAGGATAGCAGGTTACAATTTGTATGACAACTCTGAAACCAATGGACTAATTTAAATGAAATTTAGCATGTTTATAGCTTATATAAGGACAATGGTTATAGGATACTTTTTATCCCACAAAACTGCTTTGTTACCGTGGGATAATAGGTTGAAGTTAGTTTGGCATCTCTGAAACCGCTGAACTCTTCGTCCGAAGCGAAGCGAGAGCAATTTCTAGTTTAATATTACAACTTCTCTGAATACATGTATATTATATAAAAAAAGGTTGTACGCAAAAACTGTATGTAAAATACCATTAAATATGTATAGTTTTTGTACCTAGAATATGTTAATGCCTGACGTCGGTCCCACCTGATGGTGAGAGGAGATGATGTCTGAGATGTTGGACACGCTAACTTAGTAAACTCCTATTCACTCCTCTCGTGAAGACTCCCACATCGTACGTAGGTGAAGTTAAGTATTTTTTATTTTATTATCATTTGATATTAATATCAGCATGAGAGTTTGAAATATAGGACATTGCATAGTTGCAAATCCAGTCAATTATAGTTATTTTTGATAAAAATTAAAATTTCTTTATGATCCTTTAAAAGACCCAATAGCCTTGTTGGTAGAAACTCTGTTTTCTAAAGCTTGATTCCCGGAGCATCATTTGTGTAACAGATGAATAATTGTTCTTTGGTGGTTTATATGTGACGTGTTATTAATTTATTATAGACAAACAAACAAGGCTTAAATTTTTTATTTCTTTAAATTAATTCGCGATCCGCGTGGAACAGTTATGGTCGAAATATCAAAAACGTTGCACATTTTTATAAAATCCCTTCAAGCTTTTTTCGCGATAAAATGTCGAGAATTATTGTCGTTTTAAAGTTCTAGTTTGTATTTTTTTTTTTTACCAATTTCCAACAAAATCGGTTCAGTACTTCAGGCTAACAGACACAGACAGACAGACTTGTACGTTTATAATATTAGTAAGGAAGGATATTTAGTATATCTCAGTATTTAAATATAGCGATGGACGGCGGCGTGCGAAAGAAGTCGAGTTATAAAAACATCACACAGAATAATCTTCCTAATGATGTGAAGGGCCGAGGCACATGCAGTACTTGGTGTTCGTTCAGATGTCATTTAAATGATATTTGTATGTGAAGAGAGGCTGTATTTAATGATGTAGTCCAAGGATGCTCAACCTTTTGGAGAGTCGCCCCAAATGGAGCCATATAAATACGCTGCGGGCCACTAGTAATTCCTAGTTAGTTACTATCAGGACTTGCGTAATGTAAAAGGTCGAAAACATACTTGTACGGGCCATTTAAAATTCGGTCGCGGGCCACATTATGGTCCGCGGGCCTGGTGTTGAGCAGCCTTGATATAGTATAATCTTTGTTCAGTTTGTGATTTAGAAAATGTGTGAACCTGATAATTAGATTGATTTGTGGCCTCATAGACTTATATTATAGAATATTTATAGAATGTACATTGACCTAAATTATTTCCAAAAACGAGTCTATGATGAACTGAGTTTGTGAACCAACCACCTCTTGCAGGTTCTTGTAATGATCAAGACAATTTTAGTTTCAATTTTCATTTTATCGATAATTACTTTGCAGGTTTCTTTTACTTTAAGAAGTTTTCTCAGAAACTACAGGAATTTGAAATGTTGCACGGGGATTATTTATGGACGTAGATAAAGACAAGCTAGACGGGATTTTTCGAAATTCGACCCCTAAATGTTGGGTTCAATAGTAATGCATATCTTCATAACCATGCGGACGAAGTCGCGGGCAGCAGCTCGTACATACACATTATTAATACAGCAAGCAACAGCTGTGTCGCCACGTCACCCATCTCTTCAATTCAGACAATTTACAGTTACAATTATTAATTGCAGCCAATGGAACTCAATTCGTTAATGTACGTTTTTTGACTGCGACAGAACTAATTCAAGTCTGTCTGAATTAATTGTTTCAGTTTAAATTCCCGCCTTTATTCGAAAATGGAAGACTCTTTTGTTTTAGAAGAATGTTTAGTTATTATTCAGCCAGAGAGAAATATTTTTGACGCTACGTTTTTTTATAAGCTTTTTTTTAACTTGCAGTATATGTTTGTATATTAGTATGTTTGTATATTTGTTTGTTATGGGTCAAATCTTGCAATCTTAATTAGACCCACTTATTTTTACACTACGGAGCTGAAATTTTGCATGCTGTTTCAGTTCCGATGACAATGCATTTTTATGACAAGCATGACCTGATACTGGATTGGCTCCATACAAGGGAATTCCTCAACCGTTACCAATACAGTTGTGAAATTTTGGGTATTTCTTTGTATTAGAGCTCTAGGAAGCTTGTGTTTTTTAAATATTTTAATAAACCTTATTTATAACTGATTGTAAAGACAATTTTGGTGATAGTCGTGAAAGCCTACTGGTTTGAAAGTTAGTCTCTCGACCGGGAGGTCCCAGGTTCTAACCTTGCGTGCAGCTCTAATTTTCAAAAGTTGTATCCGCATTAGAAGTTAATTATGAGTTGCTTTGGTGTGGAAAATGGTGAGGACACCTGCACCCCTGAGAGTTGCCCATAAAGTTGTCGAAGGTCTGTCTGAAATTGACCAATCCGCACTTGTCCAGCGTGATCTATGGTCTATATCCCTTACATTGTGACAGGATACCCGAGCATCCATCCATCCATCCTCACAAACTTTAGCGTTTATAATATTAGTAGTATTAATGTCTCCTTCGATAATACATTAACATGTGTCATTATTTGTTTCACAGGTAAGTGTCTCAACTTCGGTAGGTTAACGCTGTCAGTCAGTCAGTCAGTCGGTATTGACCATAGAGTCTGGTGCAGAACATGTCTCTATGGACCGGTCAGTCTTGTTGACTGCACAAAGCTTGTTGCAGGTAAGTCTGTACTAATACTACAAAGAGTTTGTTTGAACTCCATAATCCCAGGAACTGCTGCAGAACAGAACTGCTGGTCTGAATAGAAAAAATCTTGTTGTGCTAGATAGTTCATTTATTGAGGAAGGTTAAGGGATACTTTTAACCCAGGAATCGGGTTTACACGCGTGTGATAACCGGTTCTAAATATGTAAAATGTAAGCCACTAGGCTGCTTTACATGAAACTAGTTCAAGCTCGCGGCTTCGCCGGTTAGTTACGTTGATAAAATGTAGCCTATATGTTATTCCAGACTATAATCTATTTCTGTACCAAATCTCATCCAGTTCAGTTCAGTAGTTTTTGCGTGAAGGAGTAACAAACATCTATCCCCACTTTCGCATTTATTATATTAAGGGGAATCTACTTCAGAAAAAAAAATGACGTCCACAAATGTATTATTAATAGATTTGTTTTTTTTTTAATAGCTTTCAATATAAACTGGGAGTTATACATATATCTCAGGACAACTCACACTCAGCTGATCCCAAACTATGCATTAGCTTGTGCTATGATCATACAACTGATAAACATACATAAACAACATAATACATACTTATATAGATATGTTTTACACTTAGAGCACAATCATTCCTGCTCATCAAAGTAAAGTTTTTCCAAGATGCCAACCGACAGTCGGCGCGGTGAGGAGACCGACTGCCAACAAGCCAGGAGTTTCTATTAGAAAATATTGTGCCAACATCCAACAGTACCCACTGTTTCCATGTTAGCGTCATTTAGGAAGCATCTCGTCGGCTTAATTAACTGCATTATATTTTCGCCTTCAAACTGTTCACATATGCGAAACGTAACAGTATCCATTGACATGGAATCCAGTCCAGCACGACGTATGTCAGGAAGCTACACGGAAGAATGGCTCGTGTTCCCTTGTAACAACGGCGAGAACAGGATGCGGTCTCCTAAGAACGAAGTTTCCTATGAATGAATTCGCCTTGTGGCCAGCCCATGCGTTCATTCAGTGGTTCAGTGATGCTCAAAGTTTTTTTAATATTATTATATTTATTATCGATTATTTTGGTCCTTATAAATATAATCATTAAAATACACTAATATAAACTTTTAATTGCTGTATATACATTTAAAAACTTATTGGTAGTTTTTTAGTAAGTCTGTGCCTTTTTGCACGCTAATAAAACAGGCTGATCCGATATGAATGCGATAACTGTTGTATTGTGCAAAGATTGGATTAAGATTTAGTATTTTATTACAGATTAAGAAATAATAAAATATCCCCATTTATAGAATCCTATATAATGGTCTTTCGCTGTACCGCACCCGAATCAAAGCTAGAGGGTTTATTAAAATAAAATAAAATAAAATAAATAAATATCTTTTGAACAACTCACACACGGCCATCTGACCCCAAACTAAGCGTTAGCTTGTACTATGGTGATCAGACAACTAATAAACATACATATAT
>DWJZ01005777.1:0-13704 GCA_018249125.1 Asbolis capucinus
AGACATTATAAAATAAAATATTTCTATGATTATTTCGTTTGTTTTATTTATTTTAAATCTATTGTTGAACATAAAATGTGATGTGTGCAGTCTCATCTGTTGGCATGTAATCGAGTCGTAGACAATTTCGTGGCAAGCTCGCGCAACAATCACAAACCATGCGTGGCCGCACCATGTCGTTAACATAAATTGCCCTTTAGTATCGATTTTAGTACAGATTAGACTTATTGAATGCTATGCAATATTTGTTGTAAGATTTTTGGACAGGTAACATCTTACTATGCTGCCCGTATAGACCACTATTATTTGTCATATCAATCTTCATTGAATAGTCTGTGATTGTCGATTGTAATACCTGCATATCATTAAACTCACGAAGCAAAACTCTGTGATTTCACAATGGATGTAACCACAGATTGTATAGTTTTAACTGTTTCTTGGATTTTACGAATTGGTGCTATATTCCGATATATACTACTGCGCTGCAAAGTGTGACGTCATAACTGCGAAATCGGTCCTGCGCCATTAGACAAATGGAAATGACGGCTATGGTGGAGAAGACATTTGTTTAAGGGCCCTGTTACACTAGCTTTACTGATTACTATAAAAAGCTTAGATATTTACTTAATCATGGATACATAATTATGAACTAATCCATTCACTTTATTGTACACAAAATATTGTTTTTATACTGCAATAGAAAATTTCAAAAATTTTTCAGGTTTGTTTGTTATGGTTGTTCATTTAGAATGATATTAAATATTCTCATGATTAATCTACTGAGAGGAAGTGCATAGATGGCAATGAATTATGACGTCATATATTTTCAAAATGATACTGCGGGCGGCGGCAGTGTACTATTTATTTACTAGTACTATACAATGCCCCCAGTATATTTTGGCACAGCTTTTTCCCGAAAGAATTTGACATTGACATATATTTTTGCTGTGACAGTTATGCTGACTGCGACATACTGGCTCTCTGTCACAACCTAACCTTGAAGTAAACAATTAAATAAAAATACAAATATGTATGTTGGTATCTTTATTTCTTTAAATTGATCTTGCTTTGAAAACTCATTTTACAATACTTTTATACATTTATTTATACCTTCTTTAGATACCATAAAAATTCTCGGATAGAAGATACAGTCATACAAGTATTCTACAGTTCATAGGACTAAAATGGCCAGTGAAGTTGCAGTCCGAAACGTTGATAATGCCTGTGAGACAGCGGAAGAATTTACCAGAGTATTCTACAAGCAAGTAGACAACAGCAGACATTTGACGTCGAAGCTTTACCTCGACACTGGATTATTAGTATGGAATGGTAATGGCGTTAACGGAAGTGACAAAATCCAGAAGTTTCTAATGGATTTGCCTGCAAGTAATCATGTATTGAAGACCTTGGATGCTCAGCCCATTACAGACACATTGGTTGCAAATAAGCTTACATACTTGATCCAAGCGTGTGGAGATGTGACATACCAAAATGAAGATACCAAGAAGCCCTTCCAACAAACATTTTTGATTGTTGCTGTTGAAGGCAAATGGAAAATTGCATCGGATTGCTTCAGATTACAAGTCCCGTACAGTAGTTAACATCCCAGAAAGTTTTGATTTTAACCAATATTATATTTAGTGTTTTCACACAAAAACCTGCTTTTTTATTACTTCTATAAACTTCCAAACCTAAAGTTACACCAAACTAAATTAGAATCTACATTGTTTATATATTTCTGATGATGCAAGAGGGTTTCTGGTAAATACTCAAAACATCCAGGGTAATATTCATTGACTTCAATAAAAAATGTAATTTGTATATAAAAATATTATTTAATATTGTGTAAATTGTATACCTACTTACAATAAATATGTTGCACAACATTATATATACTGTATAAGGAAATAAAATTACCATGAACTATGTTGTAAAGACAAAAGAAACCTCATCAAATATATTTTTTTAACATGATAAAAGAAGTTTGCTATGTTTAACACAACACTTTGTAAAGTGATTGTAAAATTTAAATAATGAATGATTTAATAAGTTGGTAGTGATCCTATACACATTGACCACATTTTTGTACAATAACATTAACGAGAGCCCAAAAAAGTGTTACAATTACCACAGTAATGTTCAGCTTTTTTGCATGTGGGTATTAAGTAGGGAATGGCAGCAAAACAGCAGAGCAAACACCAGCTGAAAACAAATTGTACAAATATAAAAAAAAATATTAGATACTTCATAGTGTAGTATAGATCATAGTATAGTATAGAAACCTAAAACTTACATAGTGACTCCACATATAAAACCAGATACCATGTGTGTTGTGTTTGAGTTTACATATTTCACCTTTGTCAACTCTCTTTTGCGACAATTTGGGCATGTAAACAGAATCGGAGTATGTGTCAGTTGCGGCTGAACAATAACAGTCTGGTAAATTACTGGTTGATTAGTTACAACAGTATCTTGCGGTGAGTATGGAGGAGGTGCTTCTCGCATTTCTCCTAGAGTTTGCATCTCTATGGGAAGTTCTGCTCTTCTTGTATTATTTGTGAGAACATTCACTCTTCCACTGTCCATTTTGACTTACTGGGAACTGTATCCATCACAACATTATCCTATCCAATTGAAATGGCCTTATCAAAGACTTTATAAACATTATCTTATCACAAAAAGATAACTAATATCATATTTGTTTCGTATAGACACATAACAGTATTAGTCAGGTACATCATGAGAATACATTTTTTATTATAAAAATATGTAAATAATATGTTTATGACTGAGTTGCCATAATAATTATGATTAGCTAGAGTATATTACATGTTTATATATTTAAAAGCTGCCAGATACACAAAGATGGAAATATGAATAAATAATTATGTTAAGAATTATTTATGTACTTGTCTACATTTCCAACATTACAGAATCCTATAAACATTTACATTATGTTTTTTAAATATAGTCCATCTTTCGCGATGGCGACCTAGAAGACATTTCTATAAAAAGTTATAACATCTCCTAAAATAGGTTTAGTGTATTTAGATTAAGCTCAGCAATGTTGTATTAATTACAATTTGTTGATGGCAGTAGTATTAATACATGATGTAGTTAATGTCTAGATTTCGGGTGCAATATCCAAGCTGGTCTATATATACCAGTATGGAACAACTTTTCCTGTTAAATTTAATAATGTTAGAGAATGAATAAAACATCAATATGAATTTTATTATTTTATTAGAGTTTACAAAGAGATTAAATTTTATGAACTTAATTCTATTTTTGTAATAAGTTAGGCATATTAGCAGTGAAAACAATGATTAAAATAATTGTGATCTAAGATATAAGTGAAGGAAATTTTAAATTGTTTATATAAAAGTTATGATGTGAATACAAAAATATATTTATACAATTCATAACAAACAAGTATATGTACAATAAATTAGGCAATGTTGTAAAATAAACAAATACAATATGTGCACTTAATTTACATTAAGAATCTTTACATACAAATATATCAGTCTACAAGTCCTATTCATAAGATAAAACCAAAAATGTATGAGACATATGTGTGTATAAACATTATCTCAACTAAGTTAGATTTATTATAGAGGTACATCAATCAACAATCAAGTAGATAACGCTGCACATACAAAATCAAAATTTGTCTCCAAATATATTCAATCATTCAAAGATAGGTACCTACCTTTAACTATTTTTACCTATCAATATTTCTACATCGGTTTATTGACGATCTAAGAAATCAACCTTATGTGACAATAAATAAATTTGTTTGTCCCGTTACGGCCTTGAAAAATATAAGATCGCGACTATATTGGCTGGCCCACTTGGTATCGACCAATACTTGAGGCATTGATTGAAAATAAATGTTTATTTCAGAATTTAATATGGTTTGTTTAGTTTAAAGCACATTTTTAAGTTTCGAATTAATACTGCGATTTGTTGTTTACATTGGCTGTGATCTGAGCGTAACAAAAAAATTGCACATTTCAAATGAGCTGGAATTTCTTGATACACACTGTTGTCGCGACATCTACTTGATTGATTATAGAAGACTAAAAAGTTATAATCTAGGTCTATATGTAAATTTCATAACAAATAAGAAACATTAAAATAAAACAATGGTAAGAAGAATTTATAATATCATGCGCAATTGCTATAAATATCTATAATTAATTAGGCATACATCAGTGCAGCATCACCCAAATGACTTACACCCTGTCCATAATTTTCTCTATGTTAAGCAAACCAATCACATCACAGAGAAATACATTTTTCAATACAATTTTGTTCTTTTGAAGTTGATTTATTGTATGTTTATTCTTACTTTACTTAAATCCAATATCCAATTGTGTTTTTATTTATCAGAAAAACCATTTAGGGGTTATGAGTAAACATGAAAATAACAGTTCTAGTTTTGGGGGACGTTGCAACAATGTATGTTCTTAAAATATTGCTAATTTTTACAAATAATTGATAATAAAAAACTGAACTAGCTGCATTATTTTGGAATATTTAGTGACTTTAGTGCATAGCTTGCTCTAGAAGCATTTTCTTATTCTCATATTTTCAAAAAGTTATTAAATTGGTTTTTCCTACTCAATAATAACTTTAAAAAGGAATATAAAAAATAATTTGATTTTTTTTTGATTTCCAGTACTTTGTATTTGACAGAATAGGTGAGAAAATAATTTCAGTTGTTGTTCTTAACTTTCACATGGAAACTAATTTTAAAACCATAACATATAAAAGATAATGGAATACTTATAAATAAGTAGCAGCCTCACAATAGCTACTATTATAATTTAATAACTATGTAATTAGGTGGCATATTTATATAGTAAAATGGAAACATCAATAATTATTATCAGTTTTGTCATTGAAATTATAAAAACTAGTAATTTATAAACTAGCAATCTTATGAAAGCTACCCTTGAAGTTACATAATATTCTATAATTATGTAATTAAGTGTCATATTCATATCGTACAAAGGGAATATTAATAATTATTATCTGTTTTTCATTGTAATTAGACAAACTCGTAATAATGGCACCAACATGGTATAATTTTGTATTTTTTCTCTTTAAATACATGATTATCTTTTGTAGAATATTCTTTTATATCCTTCTAGTTGGACAGCCTTTTAAAACAGTAAATTGACTACAATCAAACAGCATGAGTCTCTACTCATAACTAAGTTCCACCACACTGCTCCAATTTGGATTGGTGGCCAACCCAAGTGTCAGAAGAATTTTTGCCACCAGAAAGCACTTTAACATGTGATTAACCTTACACTCCCTTCATAGCACAGAAACTGTTGGGCTATGAATGTATCTCAAAGCATGAGTTAGGCAACAATATAGAACAAAAAATTTAACATGTCAGCTTGTTTTAATGCTTTAAAATATTATTTAAAGTATTTGATCTTTGTAAATTTTTCCTTCTTATTTTCCCAGTTTAATATCACTTAATTAATTCTTGGGTCTGTCAATCAATACTTAGCCAGCCTGGTGAACCTGGGTGACCTTATACAGAGATATAAACCTCTAGCCAAGCAGTGGAACAATTGTAATGAATTCGTTCTTACATAACACTGTCCAACTGGAGTTATACATTTTAGCACTTGCTGTTCTTACCAATGAATGTGTTGCAGTTAGGGCAATAGTGCTCAGCATCTTTAAATGTGTCGAAACAGTAAGGTATCAGTCCCAGGCAGCACAATGAGCACACCCTGAAAAGATAAAAAAATTGTATTGTGAATTTGATAAAAGCTGAACCAGTCTGTGCCCTGTGCTATCTTTTTTCTACACATTTTGTTATTGTTTTAGTTACTAATTGTTATTATATTATCTCACATCACAGTGCAGTCTTAACCCTATGAGTTTTGATATAAATACATTTGCTTTTTAGCACTTTTGGTTATCTGAATGCTTAATGATAACAATTAGTCTAGTTTATCTAGTCTGTACTGAGTGTCAAAACTAGACTGGCTGCGACTATAGTAGTATGTTGTAAAACTGCTTTTGAACTTATACATTTCTATAAGGTCGGTCTCTAATCTCCAAATTAATCTGAAGAAAGTAAAATCAAAGTGTTACATGTTATTTTAAGTGCTATTAAGAAAATGAGTCATACTTACATAGTAATAACACAAATAGATCCAGCAACAAGATGTGTATGCCAGGCTGTTGTGTATTTTACTTTAGTTGTAACAATCTTGCCGCAGCTGTAGCAAGTTACCGTCGTGGGCTCTGTTCCCACTCCTACAGGCATTACCACACCAACCGGAACAGACATCCCTGGGGGCGGCGGGGGCATATCACCTGCTTGTGGTTGCAACGTAGTCACGATTGTAGGGTGTGGGTACACTCCAGGAGCGGTAAAAGCCTTTGGTTGCTGGTAGACACCTTGTGGTGGAATAAATGGTTCGCCTGTTGGTGATACAAATCCATACTGCGGGTTGCCAACAACAGCAGAGTACGGCGGCGGAAGATCCTGTGCGTCGACAGGCGCTGTAGGGCCGGCGGAGGATGCCTGCTGTGGATAACTGGTAGCCATTTTTTCAATCTTCCCGATACAAAGGTGTCAGCTATTTCTTCCGTAAAAATACAGTTTTGCTACGTTCGAAAAACTGTTTTTTAATCAAATATACTCCTTAATATGTATTCTAATCAAATACAATAAAATCGATGCTGAAATTCTAGAATTTATAAAGACTTTTACAACCAGTGCCCGATAAAAACAACAAATTAATGAAAGTATGGCAAACGGCAAATAACACGTATGTCAAAATTTATTGTCAAATAGTTAGTTATACCTGACATATGTCACTTTTCAAAATTACTATGGGTTCTCTTCTAGATATACACTAGAGCACTATTATGACGAGAGTTCAGAGGAAGATTACATTCGTCATAGGAAAAGAAGATTGATTATTGCATATTATACAAAGAAAAAACGCAAACATAGATATTGGATAAGCAAGTACATTCAGCATTGGAAAACAAGTGAGAATTTAACACGTTGTATAATGAAGTAGACAATGAAAATTTTAAGTCGTATTATCGTGTATCTAGAGAACAGTTTAATGAGTTATTAACAATAATTGCCAAGGATATCATTAAGATTGATACAAATTATCGAAAAGCTACATACAAAACAACACTAGCGAAGGACGCCACAGGGGTAACGCAAGGGGGTGAGAGGGGCTTAGCTTAGTCCGCGTAGCTTTGGATCGGCCTACACAACTAAGTTAGACCTAGTTCACATATTTTAGTTAGCTTAGCTGGCATAGTTTGCGGTGGACGCACATTTATGAAAAACTGGCTCAACTATGTGCACGCCACTGACCACGGCTTGTGACTGCAGTAAAAGACTGATATCGAATTTCTTCCCAGTTACAGCATTAAGAAGTATTTCCAGTATAATGTCAGAACGCGGCCAATATTACCACATGACCGCAGAGCATAGATTAATGTAATAAGTCTGTGGCACAGAGATACACCAACTTAATATTTAAGCGCATATTATAATATTTTGATTGTATGTTTTTATAGTCAGAAGAAGCTAAGTTTGTTGCAATTGGCAATAGAAAATTTCGCGCAAGTAATTTGTAAAATGTTGTGTATTTTAGTAAAGGATATTGAATCCTATAACTTGAATTGATTTTACATCCGAGATCAAACACACCTCAATTACTAAGCAACATGCTATAAAATGAGCTATAATCGATATTACTCTGTAAGATCGAAGCCGCAATAATAAATTAATAGTTACTGATGCGATACAACTTGCAGAGTTTCACCAGATTATTTTAAATGGCACCAATTAGGAAAAGCCTACCTTCGCATGTAAACCACTTCCAACCAACTCGTTCGTCAACTATACGGCAAACTTTAGGGTATAAAAACAACTGTAGGCTATAAAATGAAGAAAAACATTGTATTGGAGAATGTGCACAGGAATTATTCAAATTAATTCACCTATAATCGTTCCTCCGTCGATTAAGACGCCTTAAGGCGTGTACACCCTTATAAAATCTTGTCTATCATTAGGCGAACAACAAGGGAAAAAAAATTATATCGCACGAATCCGTGTGAATCGCACCTTCCTGCCTACGTAACGTGGAAGTCTTTAAGAGAAGTGTGAATTAGACTATTCACTCTTCTGTTGAAGAGTTTGGAGCAGACGCTAAAAACGTCTTTCCCGTACATTTTTGGCGGGCACACTAACAGAAAAGAAGTTTGCCTAGGAGAACTGGGCTATTTGCATTTCACTGACAAAATGGCGGACGTTGCTATAGTTGATGATTGCCGTCGACAGCTTGACGTCCGCATGTAACAACTCTTGACACTTTATCGGCACTTATCTTCAGATGGAATTGTTGTCAACATGGATTTCCATGGTTGTCAAATATTATAGTTATTTAAAATAAAAAATAAACATCTTGTAAGAAGGTAATATACACATATTTGTAGGGATTCCGTAAACTAAAACTTTATTTTGATGTATGAGCTACAGAGAGTACCTATGATCAATAACATTTTAGAGGTAAACGAGTACGAAGATTTTTTTATTGTAGCTATACAGAGACTTCGTTCTGATTACCAAAATGATTCCGTAAATTTGTAGATCTAACCACTAATTTGACATACGATATCCAGATGTGCTACACACGATCCTAACAAACACTTTAAAGCTTTAAATCACTAACGGAATCCCTAATGCTAAAATCGACCTCAAAATGTATCTAAGTAACCTAGATAACCTTCTTAACACGTACTCATTAGTAGATTTTGATATTATAAAGTATCTACGAGATGTACAAGGCAATTATTTAAACTGTGACATATTCAATATTAAATAGATTGGAGGTGGACGATGCAAGTTGCGTCAGAGAAGCAGTGCTAGCTTGAAGCCACCAGTGAAACTTTGACTGCGGCACACGCGCGCGTACTGCCTTCCCATTTTACTTTTATATCAGTTACAGTCTAAATAATATTACAAGTCGGCCTTATGTTTTGTGAGTGTTTTATACGCACATAGTTTTATTAATTTTGTTATCGTAGTTACGTACGTACACAATAATGTAGCAACTAAAAATTATGTAAGTTTTCAACCTAAATTCTTAAAGATTAAGTATTGGTCATGTTTTAAAAATCTTGTTTACAATACAATTAAGTTGAAAATATTACGTGTTTTAAATGCATTATAATTTTATAATAAGTTATTTACATTGCACATTTTTAACTGACACTAACGGACTACACATTGCTTAAACCGGTATACTTAAAAGCTTGAAACTTTGAATAGGATTTCAAAAATCCCCTAAAGGGGTTTGACAGAGTTTGTATGCAAATAATAATTCTGAGCTATAAAGAAGCATTGCCGGGCTTAGCAAGCTAGGTACAAGTACTTATTATTTATTTTGTATCACTTCAACTTGGTTGCATATTACTAAAATAATAAAAGAATACTAAGACTATTTAATTGCTGAATTCGTCTCGAGAAGCTTTCGTTTTTAAATAGAGTTCTGACAAACGAGGTTATAAGGTCGTCTGAATTAAATATTAGCTCATAATACTTGAGTATGTCAATATAAAATGTAATTAATTTGTAGCTGTCTGATCTGTAGACATGGAAAATATTTTAAAATTAAATTTCTGATGATATTAATTCATGTCAATATACCCAGTTCTATAGAAACGGCAAGAATGCGGTGGCGAGGAGAAACTTTTGGATTGGAAAATATTTCAGAAAAACGATCACTATTTATAATAAACGTTATAATAACTTATTAGTAACAATGATTTTTTATATTTTTCCGTTTGTGATCGTTTACCTCAGAAACGGTATAAGCCATTCGGGTATGGTTTTGACTTTTTTATTGCAATGAAAATGAAGATGCATTGCAATAAGATTGGGACAATATATAATAGTTTTATCTTGTATTTGAATCAGTTCTTAAGTAAAAAAGATATTTATTTATTAATACTTTTTGTATCATACACTAGTGTGTGTGAGGAGATCTTAATGATATGTCAATGTGTAGAAAACAAGCCCTTTTCTTGACCGAGGAAGCCGTAGCAGTGGCAGTTTAGTAACACATCATTATCATGATAACATAAGAAAGTAGAGTAAGTTATGTAACTGAGACAGTATAATTCAGACCGCCGAGTAGCCGCAGTCGGGCACCCGGAAGGTAGTCGGAGACTGTAGTCAGAAACCGGTAATGTAGTCGAGGATGCAGTTAGTGACGCAATTACTTAAGGTATCAATTTAAAGTTACGTAACTTCGTTAGATTTTATTAACTCTAGTTCCTACGTTTTCACTTTATAGATATAATAACAATATAATTATATTTCTTGGTATTGTTAGATTAGCATGGAGATAACTTTCGTTATTCTTGACTATTTCTTATGGGTACCTACAAAATAAAATATAAATAAGAATTTATATGATTAATAATACAATTAGCATATATTAATTAAGCATATATTAAATACTAGTGCCAAAATTGCTAAGCAATTATAACCTAACGGTTGGAACGTTGGACTCTCGAACGGGAGGTCCCAGGACCACAGACTGACCCAGGATTCCAGAGTCGAACTCTGCCCACACTTATAATTGTAAAGAAATTATGTGAGTTAATTACCATTTGCTTCGGTGGAGAAAACATCATGAGGTAACCTGCACTTCTAAGAGTTCCCCATAAACTTCTCAAAGGAGTGTGAAGGCCGCCAATCCGCACTTTGCCAGCGTGATGGACCTGTATTCTTCACGTTATGAGAGGAGACCCGAGCCCATTAGTGGGACAGTTACAATTACAAATTATAAACAATATTCGGCGCAAACTCGAAATGGATTTTTTCAATACAAACGTGACGATTTTGTACGGTAAATTTGTATGGGAAAAATTCCAAATCGAATTTCCATCAAAAAATTATTTACCAGTAGCTACGTTAACAAACTGAAAACCCGTTGAAGTCTATTCAACATGCCTGGTTAAACTGGGCGAAGTAACACGAGCGTGTACACCAGTGCAACTTCGCGTCGTATCACGTAGTATCGAGTTCCTTGACCTCACACGTAATTCATATTTGTCATCAAGATTATAAAATTAATACAGCATGCGTAACATCCGTGTCAGTGGCGCTTTACGAGAGGTCCTCGTCGGCGATCCGTGGTCAATGGTCGGCAGTCGGCTGGTCAGTGAAAGTTAGACAAATATCGAGAACGCTGTACACGGGCCGTTGCACGCTGTACGAAACTACGATCAGCATAACATTTTAGGTCTTTGCATAATAATTTCGGCCTAACTTTAATTCGATGTTCAAAAATGCGATATTGTATTTCTGTTTCTTGTTCTACTTAAATAGTTTCTACGTCTAAATGTTATGTTCTAAGGTTGTCTAATAGAAATTGTTACAAAAGCGATAAAACTGCCCAGAAGTGTTATTGTTTTCAATCATGATTTTTTTTGTGTACACATTAAAATATAGGTATTAATTCTTTCGTAAAGTATGCTATTGGATCTTAAGAAATCTTTCATTCATGTTATAAATTAATTTTCCCCAATAACATTCTTAATAGGTATGATAGAATCCTATAGGTCACGATGTTATCAAGGAACTTAGAAAGTGTCCTAGGAACCGAAATAACTCATATTTACCATTGAATACCAATCTTTAATAAAAAAAATAACATACAGTATTATTATTTTACGTTAGTTATGCCTGAAAAGTGACAAACAGTTTTTTGAAATTTTTTAAAGTATACTGTGGGTCGATTTTAGAATGGATTTTAAGACGACGATAGAGTGATACTATTTTTTTACTTTCTATAAATTTGTGCTTGACCACTATCCCACCTGCTGGTAAGCGGCGGTATGGTCTCAGATGATAAAGCGCACTAATTTAGTAATAACCTATTCACCCTTGACTTGAAGACACATTGTAATCGAACGGAAAAACTGACACTGGCAATTTATTAAGTTTAATTTAATGTGAAAATAATATAATATTAAAATGCTCAACGAGGATTTGAACGTATTTCTCTGATTCTGACCTTTATTTAGATATTTTTAAGCTCTATCTTACAGAAGTGTTCGTAGAAAAGGTTTTCATTCAACCCCTTTTCATTTGTATATTTTGTTATTAAAAGCATTTGAATAAAAAAGATTTTCGTTTGACCCCTTTTCATTTGTATATTCTGTTATTAAAAACATTTGAATTTGTGAATTTCAAGATTCAAGTGTAATGAGCAAAAATGTTTTAATGAAATGAAATGAAAATTGTTGAAATGAAATGAAAACTGTTTATTTCGTCTTAGGAACCAAAAGCAAGTAAAATCTAGTTTTAGAGTTCATACAAAACAAACAAACAAACCTTCCTTCTGCAATATTAGTATAGATTTTAAATTCATATATTATAAATAAATGATTGTATTGTTTATGCTTTAATATTATAAATGCGAAAGTTAGTGAGGACGGATGAATCTTTGTTTCTCCTTATTTTAAATTGATTTGAGAGAAATTTGGCACAGACATATGTAGATTAAAGCCTGGAGAACACTTTATATCACACTTTTTATTAATTTTAATCAGGAATTCCTTACCTTAATTCGCCCCATCCCCTTCTTCCATCGAACCACACGACGCACCCTGGGTATTCATCCTCACACCGTGGATATCCCTCCGGTACGGACGGCACGCATCGCCTCGTCCTTTGTATGGCGTATTGCAAAGGAATGAAATAAATTACCAGAGGTGGTGTTTCCACTAGAGTATAATGTAGGTGTCTTCAAGACAAGAGTGAATAGACTTCTTTTAAGTTAATGCACTTTATTATCAAAGACTACATCGCCACTTACCATCAGGTGGGATTGTAGTCAAGCATTCACTTGTAAAATATAAAATAAAACAGGCAGGGGAAGCCGTGAGGAGACTAATATTAAATAGTTATAAAACCTGATAATATATTTATGTATAATAATGGCGGTGAGCCGACCTTACATTATTCGACGTTTGTAAAGTACAAGACAATGATATTTTAGCATGATATATCGAGGACGCAGGTTCAAAATTATTATTGAAAAATTTCGTCATCCTATCATGATTCATATGACTGTTTTCAAAATGTTTACAATATGACAACGATTTAAGTATGTCAAAATATATTCTTTATCATGATTTCATCCTTCTAGGGCAAGTGTTTTAAATATAGAAAATATTCATTGTTAAGAATCTACCACCGTTTCGGAAAGGACTCTACTAGGAGTTCGTGTATCGCATAGACAATAGAATTAATTTTAAAGGCATCGCGTAATTGTTCCACTACTACACTCGGGCCTCCACAGACAATATTATGAGCCGTTCAGGCTAAAGTCCACAGTTGATCAACGGATTGCGTATTGGTTGACTCCACACGACTTCGAGAAAATTATGGGGAACTCTCAAGAATAAGGTTTTCCTCGCGTTGTTTTCTGTAACCGAAATCAGTGATAATTGTCTTGTAATGTGCATATAACTATAAAAATTAGAGGTATGGTTAGGCTCTGAACCTAGGACCTATCGTTCGAGAAATCAACGGTCACACCATTATACTACGAGGGCCAAACTGAAAGTTTTTAGAACTGGCCACTTATAAACATTATATTAAAAAAAATAGTCTAAATT
>DWJZ01005778.1:0-13702 GCA_018249125.1 Asbolis capucinus
GCTTCTTAACTTCATTCGTTTAATTTTTATTTATTTCTAAACTCTGTATTAGTGCCTCGCTATTGGTATGTCTGTATGACTATTTCTTTATGTACGCCTATACCTATTTTCCTTCTCCTGTCTTTTCTTCGTTAGGTACTAGGTTGTCTGGAAGAAATCGCTTTAAAGCCATAAGGTCACCCATTGTTACGTTTTCCTTTAATGTATGTTTAATTGTATCTCTTTATGGTTTGCAAGCAATGAACTGTTAAATAATAATAAATATTTTAATGTATATTTATATACCCAACATTACCTGCTGTAAGGAACCGTATCGATACCTTGTTACAACTAAGGATTTCTTGGGGCCTCATCCAATGAAATTAGGGCCTCACTACGCAATAATTACGCTACTGCTAAATCTTTCTAATTCCTTCTTATCATCTTTTTATTTTAATATGACTCACAGATAATTACTAAGCTTTATGTCCGATATGACAAATACATCTGTCGTCCTGCACGAATTACAGATCAAGTTTAAAGGGCAAACTTGTCATCAATTATCACCAACTAACCGCACACTCGAAGCCCTAGTATGGTAATGCACCTGCGGCAGGTCTACTGATCAACTAAACGATACGTTCCTAGTAAAATATAACTAGGAACGCAGAGGAATGCAAACATTATAGTTGTATTTTACTGTAGTACTTTTTACCTAGTAAAAGTAGCTGTTTCTAACTTATGGGTACTGAGTATTTTAGTATGTTATGCGGGTACTCCAATAAATAAGATGTTTTTAACAATAATCCTTACTAATATTATAAATACGAAAGTAGCTTTGGCTGTTGGTCACCTCTTTACGCCTAAAGTACTGAATCGATTTTGTTTGTCTGCCTGTTCGAGCTTCACGCAAAAACCACTGGACAGATTTAGATGAAATTTGGCATAGTAGTAGTTAAGAAGCCGAGAATGGTTATAGGATATGTTTTATACCAAAATATTGCTTATTCCCACAGGATAACAGGGTAAAATTTGTATGGTAACTCTGAAACTAATAGACTAATTGAGATGAAATTTAGCATGTTTGTAGCTTTTGTAAGGACGATGATTATAGGATAGTTTTTATCCCAGAAAACTGCCTTGTTCCCGTGGGATAACAGGTTAAAGTTAGTATGGCAAGTCTGAAACCACTGGACAACTTTTCTTTCGAAGCGAAGGCAGGGCAATTTCTAATATTATATTGATAAAGAAAGGTTTTTTTGTTTATTTCCATTTAAATAACTTTAAACTACGAAACGGTTTTTGTAACGATTTTTACTAAGAAAATTCATCACTTATGTAGTCAATGTCACTTATATTACGCATCACGATCTGGCGTATGCGTGGGACTGTTTCACCGTTGCCGCGTCGTCACGGGAACGACTCTCGAGGTATGCAACTGAAGGCAAATTAACCAACAACCCAGAACGAGAGTACAATCCAATTAAATTGAGACACATTATTTAATAATTATAGTAAATAGATGTGATATGAATACTATTTAGTTGTAGGGACCAATCTTACTTAACGTTTAGTCTAAAGTTAATTATAGAAAGTCCCTATGTCAATTAAAAATTAATGACATAAAATATTTCAGAAAATTATCTAAAAAAAATATTAATTCAAAGCAATGCCTAAGGTTTGTCATAAATGCGTTTATAGCTCGGCGGATTTGTTGATCAAAAGTGATCGTGACAAATAAGAATTAGAATCTCGAGCGTTTCCGTGATCAAAACGGATATGTAAAGACGTCTTGATTGTTATCGTCCGATAACAGTCGTTAAGCTATGTCGGAAGCCAAAAACCTTGACGTACTATTTCAAAATAACGGATGATTTCTGGAACTATAGAATTACTTCTATTAAAATGTTATTTTTTATTTGTTACTTTATTTTGTGCATTGTTAAGTTACCATCAAAGACTTCATCGCGATTTACCATCAGGTGGGATCGTAGTCAAGCGATAACTTATTCATGGTAATAATAAAATAAAAAATAAATAAAAAAGAAAATCACAAAAAAAATCCGGGTCAGTGGAAAATAATTTCGGAGCCTATTCTCCTCAATCAATATAATAATATCAATAGAAAATTTTAATAAACTTTAGGGATCCGTTTGAGAACTTCGATAATGTGTGTAAAAAATGCCAAAAAATCCTTACATCGCGTACACTAGTTAAATTATTGACATTAGAGCAAAGTGATGTACTACAGTTTTATAGAAGACATCAATATCTAGAAATAAGTCCGCGACACCATATACCGACCAATTACAGTTATGTCACAATAACTTTTGTAATATCTGGTTCTTCCGAAGCGAGGCGTGGGCCGATAACTATGTATAAATATGCACAGACCGTTATTCAACTTACCTATTCATTTTGAACAATATTCATAATGTTAGCAGTACAAAAAGTATGTTATATCGATACATTGAGTCATGTTTCCGCTACAACGAGTTTATCAGGAATGTGGGCCACGGAGGCCCGCAGGCCCCAGCGATATTCCCACCAGTCGAACTGTTTGCATTTCAATTATTTCTATCTTGCTCGTGTGATTCGGTAAATAGTTTTAGCCTACGCTAGACCTTGCAGACAATCTCTTGGGATTATTCATGTTCTAAACAGTACTAGATGCCTGGTACATATACTCTGTATGCAACTGTTTGTTTGATGGAATTTAGATATGAAATTGGTATTGGAGTATTGAACGCAGTTCTGTTTCGATCTGCGTAGCTGATATTTATTTTATAATTAACCAAATATGCCCATACCTCTTAAGTCTACTAATATCGGTACGATATTAATTAAACCAACAAATTAATATATAGGTCTCGCCCATGTACATATAAAAAAGTGGAATATTTTGTTTTATTTAACTTGGCATGTATGTTTCTATATTAGTATGTTAGTATATTTGTTTGTTAGGGGTCAAATCTGGCAAGCTTAATTAGACCCATTAGCTCTTACACTACCGAGCTAAAATTTAGCATAAACTTTTCATCCTGATGACAATGTATTTTTTATCACTTGACCTGATACTACGTTTAGGATTGGAACTCCTTAACGGTTAACAATACAGTTGAAATTTTGTCTGTTTTTTTTGTATTGTGGATCTATAATTAAAGCTTGTGCTTTAATTTTAATAAACCTTGTTTTACATTGTGTGTAGTAGTAAAATTTTTGTTTACTATTGATTGTGTTGTAATTGTCCGGATAATCGAGGTTACCTTACTTAATTTGTGTAACCGAGGGCCAGGTAATCAAGGATTCTGAAATATATGTCACCCCTTATAAAAATAATCCAATACAAATAGTGGCGCAACTAGGCTTCTGATAATTGTTTTAACTGCCCTTGGTTTTAACAGCCAATGTTATATTGCATTTCAATAATATTTTGCAGTAATCTTACTCATTCGTAATCGACCAATAATTATGATTCATGATTAAATGTTTTATTTAATATTACAATATACATTTCAAAGACAATTTATTGTACAAATACATTTTTTAATTTAAGATACAAGTTGCAGACTCAATAGATACTTATATTATAAAAAGGAAAGATATGATTGTTGTAGGAGAATAGGTCCCGAAACTACTGGCCGATTTGAAAAATTCTATTACCATTCGAATCTTATATTATCCCTGACAAATTCAGGCTATATAATCATTTCAGAAACCTTAAATTCACTCAGTGAGAAAACTGCGGTAATGTGACGTGTAAAATAAACAAATATATCCTTATATTGCGCCCGCAGCGGAAACTACAGTTCTATAGAGGACATCAGTATCTACAATTCCGAACTGTTACAGTTATGTCACAATAACTACTTTTTTCTGGTTCTGAAGCGAATAGAGGGCAGTTTCTAATACTCAGAATGAGTGTGTACGTCTGTACAGTGATATCTCAATATGACGGTTTGTTTTTTGGTCTCTCGAATGATTTGGGTTTGAATCCTGTGCACACCTTTTATTTTCAAATTATGTGCATATAAGAAATTATGTAGTTTATTCCACACAATAATCTATCTCTGTGCCAAATTTTATTCAGATCCGCTCAGTAGTTTTTGCGTGAAGAAGTAACAAACAAAACTATCGTATTTATACTCGTTAATGTTACTTCTAAATCACATGCCTCAGTTCCCAATAAAGTTCTGTAAGGCGTGTGATACTGCCATACTAGGCCAGTACAGCTTGTCCTCATCTTGGGAAATTCATCCAGGTTCAATGAACCCGTAAAGCCGCACTATAAAATATTCAGATGCAAATAAAGTACCTTGAACCGAACGGGAATGGTGGCGGGCGAGAAATTTCCGTATCTCACTGACACTTCTTTCTGCAAAGTATTTATTCCAGTGGAATTCTGTAACAAGATAATTGTTTATTCATTTTTCCATAAATGTTTTGTTCCTAACTAATTTTTTCGTCATGAAATCTGTTAGTACAACTACCTTCCTTCACCACCCACAGTCAATATCCTATATAGTACACATATACAAGTTTCGTCAAAATCGGTTTAGTTTGGGCGTTAAAAGCTAACAGACAGACTCAGACATACATATATAATCCATGTCTATGGACAGACCGAAAGACAGACAGACAGAGTAATTTAACATTAGTAAAAATTAGGCCGTCATTGATTAATGACACTAAACAATATATTTTACAGAATAAATTTATGTCATACTTATGTATGACTAGCTTTTGCCCGCGGCTTCGCTCGCGTTATGAAGTATTATTATTAATTATGGGGTGGAATTTATCAAAATCCCTTCTTAGGGCATGCCTAAGTTATAGTAGCTACATGCATGCAAAGTCTCAGTCCGATCGGTTTAAAATTGACAAAGTTTCATACAAACTGTCATCCCCTATTTTATCCTCTTGGGGGTAGAATTTATCAAAATCCTTTCTTAGCGGATGCCTACGCCATAACATCTACCCGCATGCCAAATTTCAGCCCGATCCCACCAGTGGTTTGGGCTGTGCGTTGATAGATCACTATGTCAGTCAGTCAGCTTTTGAGTTGTATATCTACATATGTATATATATTTAGATTACATTAAGATAATTGTTGTATTTGTGAGCTAAACTGATGTTTACGAAGATGTCGCGTAATATAAAATTGCGGTACAACGACAAAGTCGTTACAATGTCGCTACGATTTGGGAAATGTGAATCGACCGGCAAATAAGTATTTTCGCTGATACATAATAAATATTTGCAATTTTCGAGCAATTATCCACCAAATTCGAAATCTCTTTTCGTTTTCTGGACATCTATTAGACCTGCAAATTCTTACCAACACTGCAATCTTGTTCCGACCCATGCAATTGGGTATAATATGGGTATACAATTCTGATGCAATCCAGGACAAGAACGACATAACGCCCAGGCAACATATTTTAAGAGAAGAGTTAATAGGCACTTACTAAGTTATTGCGTGCAACATGTTAGACATCATCGGCAATTTCTATCAGATGTGATCGATGTTAAGCATTAACTTATTCTAAGTAAAAAAAATTGGGAGCATTAAAATAACGCGCTGTGATTGGTTGATTCAAATCTAAACTGTATCGTAATTCACAACCATTGGCCAATCACAGCGCGGTGTAACATAAGCGTGTAATATAAGTTCGATAGGTCTAATGTTTTTCCACAAACAGTTCGATACGGGATCTAGTAGGTTATGTCCATGATAATAAAAGCAATAAAAACGTTTACTTACAATATCATCCTTTAAAAACTCCCTGATATGACCGTTTAGATCAGAATTAGTAATAGGGTTGCATCCTGCGAGTCTCTTGCTGGACAAAAAGGAAAATAATACAAAAAGTTTATGTGAAAAAGATTGTTTCAAACGCATATTGACATCACATAACACGTCACAAAAACTGCACATATGACTCCAGCTCATGCAACATTAATGTTGCGTGGGCGGAACGGTGTGCTTTATAAAAAAATAACGGTCAAGTGTGAGTTGACACGGTGGGTTGATGGTTCCGTCCGTAAAATAAAAACCGCGATGACAACTTGTTTGAAAAGAGTAAAGCGTGAGTATACTGGTATAACAAGCTATTATTTAACTTGCAATGTATGTATGTATATTAGTACGTTAGTATACATATTTATTTGTTACGGGTCAAATTTTGCAAGCTTAATTAGGCCCACTTCCTCTTACACTACTGAGCTGAAATTTTGGATACTGCTTCAGTTCCAATGACAATGCAACTTTATGATAAGCATGACCTGATACTACGTTCAGGATTGGCTCCAGACAAGGGAACTCTTCAACGGTTAACGATATAGTTATGAAAACTTTGTGTTTCTTTGTATTCTGGATCTATAAATTAAAGCTTATGTTTTTAAATATTTTTAATAAACTTGTTTTTTAATTCTTTACCTTAGGAGAAAAGTTTCTTGGTTTTAACCAATTTACGGCTCACTACTGATCACGTGTCTTTCTTCATCCTGAGGAGGCCTAGTCCATACTCCACCATGCTGTTCCAATGCGAATTGGTCAGGTTAGTGGCGAGCCCAAATATGGAAAATTTTTACGGCATCCGAAGGCCTCCAACATGGCTAAACGACTCCTATCTACAATAACAACTGGTTCGGATTTACGTACCCTCCAGAGCACGGAAACATTCATGAAATTGACTTAACTTTTAAGGTCTACAATCTAAACAAACCGGGCTGTGTAAGCCGTCTCTTACGGAACCCTAAGAAGACGTGTAAGTGGGCTGGTATGGATGACAATTTGATGAGCGAAGAAACAATAGAGTTCAAGATATCGTCACAAGCCGGTGGTGGTTGCGAGGCTCCATTGTTGGTCATGTTGTTACACGGTGGCTAAGCGCGAATATTCTTCAAATTAGTGCGGCTGAGGTAATAAGTACCTTGAGATTTAATATAATGTTTTGTTGAAATTGATTCGTTTTTCAAGAACTGAAGGATTTTTAAACGGTATCGTTTATTTTATTGGAAAATCCATAAATACATTTTTAAATTATAGCTTTGAGTTAACAAACCTTTGGTAGTTATTGTATATGATTTTACATTCGATTCATCGTGAATTGTGTTCATTATTCTATATTAATATGTAGGTACTCATGATATATGTTTTATGAGTTAATATATTCGCGTAAAACATATTATGTGAGTACCTGTGACATAGAATAACGAAGTAAATAACGCTTTAAA
The DNA here is from genome assembly GCA_018249125.1 of Asbolis capucinus. Lineage (NCBI taxonomy): Eukaryota > Metazoa > Arthropoda > Insecta > Lepidoptera > Hesperiidae > Asbolis > Asbolis capucinus. Next base: position 7,219 of record DWJZ01005778.1, read on the forward strand.
ATGTAAAAATATATAATTTGTTATATTATGAGTGCAACAGGCGTCTATTGCTTGACATGTGAAAGTTTGTATGTTTCATACGCTTTCATGCATAAACCACTGAACCGATTTTCATAATAACCATTTTTATCATTAAAAAAACAGACTTCAAATGCCAAGTAAGTCAAGGCAAGTAATACGATAGGAATAACATTGTCAACGTCGTCGCAACCAGTTGAATACGCATTATTAAAGATAACTCCAACACTTACCGTCAGATGTCGCTCAAAATAACATTCAGTTATCCGAAAAGTATTAACTTTTGAACAATAAAAGAATTATAAAAAGCCGGATACACAATGTTAAGTTAATACTGAATATTAAGAAAATTCAAGATAAATACTTATAACTCAAAAACCACTCGTCAGATGTCGCTTATTATGATACAAGTATTACCTTTAGAATATAAAAAGAATCATTAAAATCGGTACACCCAATAAAAAGTTATCAGGTACAGAATAAAATGAAAAATTTCAAAAGTAGAAATAAGTTCAAAACTGGTCGTCAGATGTCGTTTAAAATCAACTGGGACAACATGACTAGCACCATCTTTTGATCAAAAAGGAATTAATAAAATCGGTCCACACAAAAAAGAGTTTTGAGATAAGACATCATTGTCAACGCAGTCGCAGCCAATTAAATACGCATTATTAAACATAACTCAAAAACTCTGTGACAGATCACGCATGTCTGTCGCTTCAAAAACAACGGGACCACAACGTAAGTACCATCTTTCGATCAAAAAAAAAATTTTCGACAAAAGTTCTGAGGTAACATATACTATATATATGTATGTGTGTGTGTAAAATAAACACGAATGGAGTACCTCCTCCTTTTTTGAAGTGGGTAAAAAATTGCTACAGAGGACAACTGATACTTGAAAAAGATCATAGGGTACTTTTTATCGCAAAAAAGCTGCAGGCTTTGGGAACCCCCCAGTGTTTGTAATGTCCGTGGGCGGCGGTGATCACTCGCCATCAGGTGCTCGTCTGCTCATAAGAATAAACAACTCATCGATGGATTCCGTTATAATGTTCTGTTCAATGTAATGATACAATTTTATGTTTTACATATTTCATTAGTCATATCCGATCGCATATCAAAATGTATTGTTTTCCGTTCTTCTATGTATGTATTATTTTTATATAAATATTATTTAGTACTGTTTATTTATGTGCAGTGATAGCGTAGTGGTTTGAATGTTGGTCATTCGAACGGCAGGTCCTGGGTTCAGTACAGCGCGTACCTCTAATTTTCAAAGTTATGTGCGTAATAGAAGTTGATTATCACTTGCTACGAGGAAAACAACTAGAGGAAACCTGAACTCCTGAGAGTTTTCTATCAGGTTCTCGAAGGTGTGTGAATCCGCCCTTGGCCAGCGTGGTGGACTGCGGCCTGCACCCTTCACATGCCCGACCCTACCCGAGACCCAAGCCTAGTAGTGGGAATGTTTATTTGCGAGCATGATAATATAAATTCCTAGGAATTTATTCTTGCCACTTGTATGTCACTCTGAAGCCTGTATTAATAACGTACTCTCAGCCCAAAACCACGGTCTTAACTTGACGTGACTTAATTACCACATTAAATTGACTGACATGTAGCGAAATTTGACAAGGTTTCGATTTTAGATCTATATTATATCTCATGAATTTAAAATGAGCTTTACCGTTATAATACAAACCCCAATCCCATGCTGAACTACCAGGGTGTCGTGAGAGGCGTGCAGAAGTCAGCTGCTCGGTGGTAGGGCTTCGCGGAAGGATCATTATCTTTTTGTGAAGCTCGTCTGGCTGGCGACCACCCTCTAGCGTGAATCAGTCGCCAAACGATTCGTCGTGTTCCAGCTGGGGGCTTGAGAGCCAGTTCTCCTTTTTTTCTCCCCGTCCTTCACCCATCTTCCTCCTCATTCTTCTTCTGTCTCCCGTCCTGAAGTTGTTGTTGTTGTATCTGGGGTCAGTTGCTGTTGCAATGCACAGCTTCCCTTGTTTCTTTCCTTTTCCTGCGTATGCGTTTCTCCTACTTCCTTCGAGGCCGGCAACGCGTTAGTAACACCTCTGTCTGGTGTTACTGACGTCCATGGGCGGCGGTGATTACTTACTATTACGTGACCCATCTGATGGCTTGCCTGCTTACAGATAAAAGAAAAAAAGTAAAGTTGCCACTATCAGAAGATTTAACATTTTTTTTTGTCTAGATGTGCACTTTAAATATGTCCATGTAATATGTAAAAATATCTTTTAGTTTTTCCCAAATTAATCCCAAAATCTCGATAGTTTTATATTTTTCAATTAAATCAATCTTTTTGAGTCAAAGGGGTGAAAGGCAGCGACACGACGGTACAACCAAATTCAGTGTTTTCTATGAAGAGACAATATTAAATAAATTAGAAACCAAATATAGAAAAGTGTTTCACGCTTAACGCACAAGTAATACTACATATACTGCAATTTTCCGTAAACTATTATATAATTTAAAGAGTTTACTAATAGACCTTATGTGACAGATATTAAAGTTGTTATTCCCTAAGCAAACAAGCTAGGAGCTGATATTAATAAGGTGTCGGTACTACATAATGTTACGGTACTTGCAGATATATAGAAAGCATCCATTTCTGGCATTCTGTCATTACGTCCACCTTCATATCGTGTTCTGTAACTTCCTACATCTGTAGCAATGGTAGAAGAATCTGTGTAGGCCACATGATGATAGGAGAGATGCAATACATACATACATATATTACATTGGTAGGTATAATATTACTCACTACTGAAATATTGCAAGTTTTAACATAAATGAAGTGTGTGAATACTGAAATACAGACGTAAGAAGTATCTTTTGGCGAAACAAGATAACAATTGTTCTAAAAATTATATCTCTTTGTCCTATGTTTGTAGGAAAAACGACACTAATAATATAAAAAAAAACTAGGATTTTGACTAGCTAACAGTGATGACGCGATTTGAAACTTGGTCTCGCGAACGGAGGTTCCTGGGTTCAAAACCCTTCGCTCACCTCTAATTTTCAAAAATGGGCGTGTTACAATTCTTCTGTGGAGGAAAATATCATGAGAAAAACTGCAATCCCATGAAGTTCTCAAAGACTTGTGAAGTTTATCAATCCGTACAGATACTTCAAAGTCAAACTATCACTCCAAAAACTCCTACGGTATGGCTTTGGAACAAAAAGTGGCAAGAACTCCCAAGGAGTTCTTGTTTCCTACTCACAGTTACAGATAGTACTTACTAATAATTAATTAAGCATAGAATTTGTTCAAATTACATTAAAATAAACTAAAACTCGTCGACCGTAAGCAATACGACCAAAACGGTAATGAAATTATTTATTTAACCGTCACCAGATTTACGATTGGCACCCCGATATATCAGGAGCCCGCCAATAAAAATTTCGATACAAAGATATAAGGACGCTGGAGTGGTCTTATATAAATGCTGAATTTGTTAAACTGCAAAATCGAATGATTTTTGCGTCATTTACAGATATAAATTGACGGGCCGGTTGGTCTAGTGGTTAGTGAACCTGACTACTACACCGGAGGTTGTGGGTTCGATTCCCTCCCAGGTCAAACTTTTTTGTGATGAGCAGGAATGTTTGTTCTGTGTGTCTGGGTGTATAATAGAAATATCTATTTAAGTAGGTATTTAAAAGTATATATGTATGTTTATCAGTTGTCTGATCACTATAGTACAAGCTAATGCTTAGTTTGTGGTCAGATGGCCGTGTGTGAGTTGTCCAAAAATATTTATTTAGATATTTTATTTAGATAGATATCCGTGTAAGTTTAGAATCTGGCCTCTTTTGGTGGTGACACTAATTTTTTTACCATAAGATAGATTATTCTGATGTATTATAACGTATACATTATGACAGTATTCGTCGACGGACGTCTATTGGTTAGGAAACCTGACTGCTACACCGAAAATCGTAGGTTTGATTCCCACCCAGGTCAAACTTTTTTGTGATGAGCAGGAATGTTTGTTCTGTGTGTCTAGGTATAAATATATCTAGAAAAAAATTTGTATGTATATAAAATATATATTATGTATGTTTATCAGTTGTCTGATCAGCATAGTATAAGCGAACGCGGCTTGGAGCCAGATCACCGTGTGTGAGTTGTCCATAGGTATTTATTTATTTATTCCCGGAGCGCTATAGGAACACCCTTTCTTGATGTAAAAAGAGCCAGCTGTCTTTCATCGTTGGTATTGTACTGACAATTTGTTTTTATTTACGTGATAAGCAGGCAGACGAGCAGACGGATCACATCGTAATAAATCATCCCTGCCCTCCACGGATATTATCAATACCAGACTGGGGTGTTACTTTGTCGTTGTCTGTCAGGATGCGAGGAGAAAAGAACGAAACCTGGGTAGGTATATTGCTGAAGCAACCGGAATCAATAACATTTCAGGTGATCCCATTGGTATTCCCAACGAGCATGGGCAGTGGTGACCACTTACCATCACGTTGCTCGGTTGCTCGATAGTCGGCTATTTACACAAATTAAAGATTTATGTGCCTACTTAAGCTAATTAAAATAATTGCTGCCTTTCAGTCCATTCCTGACAAATGAAACGTGAAAATTACCCAAGATTATTGACTAGGGAGTTACGCTTCAAGTGTTGTAGTAAACATTTAATTATTTTGACCTACTTACAAAAGTATTTCATTATATTTCACTTCTCTTTGTAGTACTTTTACAGCTAGGGCCAAATGCGTGAATTATTTTTTATTTATTTATCAAAAAATCTAAGAGTTTTTATAAAGGGTGGACTTAGTGCCTTGTGTGCATCCACCAACCCGCAGTGTAGCAGCGTGGTGGCAGTATGCTCTAGGCCTCCAAAGTCACGAAGAGACACCTGCGATCAGTACTGTGTCATAAATGGGCTGAAGTCAACCATAAAATAATAAATAATTCACATTAAGAAAGATGACACAGCACAATCTCTGTATTTTTTCAGACTTACTTTTAGATCATATTTTTTAAATTTAAACTGGCTTAACTCCTTCCTAGACCCAAAATACCCTTTACGTCCATCTTCCACCTTCATGATATATGAAAGTCTTATCCAGTACCTCTATTTTAAGCCTCTTGGTGCAGCAGACAGGGTAGGTATTCTCGAATCCCCTTTTATTTTACGATCTTAAATTCTTCACGAAGACCATAGGTGAAAAAGCACCGAATGCCTTTTCGATGCCTTTTCAGTTACAAAAGGATAGGGTGGTGAAATGGCCAGGCCGGGATTAATGGCTCATACCATTAATTTATTGCTTGAACCTGTTTCAGTACTATTTTATTCGTACACCGTAAAACATGTATACATATGAAAACTTGCTTGACTTTTTCCTTGACCCAAAAATGCCTTAACTTCCAACACATAGTTTTAAGTTAGTTTAGTTATTTTTGTGTATGTTAGTATAGTTAGTTTTGTGTTTCATTGGATTAGTTTTTACTTCAACCCCGTCATATTTCACCCTCTGACTATGGTTTAAAATCAAAAAGTCTAGAATAAATGCCTTTTTTTATCAACCGCATATCATATATATGAATATATTGTTTTATATTCGACAATTGTAATCTTCTATACAAATATTCATCATCTATTTCAGGCTCTTCAAACCAATTTCTTTGTCAATTTGTATTCTGGCCTAATTTTCATTAAAACCTATTCACAACGGGTCGGGCGTGAAAGTTTAATAGAAAGAAAGAGAGAGTTAATTTTGCATTTATAATATGAGTAAAAATAAAGATATTTTCCATCGTAATTTAGACAAATATGTATATATTAACCAGCAAAATCTCACTTTCAGAACAGGATTAATTTGGTGTTATACCGCTAAAACGAGGAATATTTAAACTATTTAACATGCCTACTTGCAACATATTTGTTCAGTCAACTTGTACTACTAAACATACTAAGATCGTTAATGGATTCTGTTGTAAATAGTAAAAATAGGAGTCCAGATACACTTCGGATACTCAAAATAAAGCATCCATCAATGTCGTGGGCTATCAGAGCTGGTATCGGAGAAACAGGTGTCACGGCGGATTGATCACGGTGAAATCGAGTTTCAAAGTTGTGAGATTTGTGATTGTATTTGACACCGGGTCAGGTTGAGAACATTTTATTTTATCTGAAGTAAAGTTTTTTGGTTCTGGAGTCCGCTCGTGGCTTCATATAGTGCGCAGGTAAAAAATAGCCTGTGTTATTTCAAATAAAAATTCGACAGGCTGGTTGGTCTAGTGGTTACTAAACGTGACTGGTACACCGAAGGTCTTGGGTTCGATTGCCACCCAGGTCAAACTTTTCTGTGATGAACCGGAACGTTTGTTCTGTATGTCTGGATGTAAATATCTATATAAGTATGTATTTAAAAATATATATGTATGTTTATCAGTTGTCTGATCACCATAGTACAAGCT
>DWJZ01005779.1:0-13702 GCA_018249125.1 Asbolis capucinus
TAAAATAAGGTTCCCCATTAATAATGTAAAATAATAATGTAAAAGTGATAAAGCAGGCCGGTTGGTCTAGTGGTTAGCTGTGCAACCCGAAGCCCTATGCCCATGCGATGCCGTACGACCAACACAAACCCCATTTACACGACACAACTTGGCATTCCTTGTGATCCTCCCTACGATGAAATATGGCCAGCGTGAATATCTTTATGGCAAATTATTCGTATGTCCACAGAGCATTCTTCATTTATACACATAATATCGATCTTTTATATTGCTCATTAGTAGCACAGTATTTGGATAAAGCTTGAAATATTGGTATGTCAGAAACAGATCTGTACAGCGCCATCTGCTATACGTAAAAGTAACTAAAATTCACTATTCGCAGCATTTTGTTTCCTTACGTTTTTAGTTATAAAGTTGGCAATTTGATTTTATTAATGCTTTGTCTATCAATAGCCGTGGCCATTTTTCCTAAGCATTAGGTTAAGATGTTCGTTTTGTGACTGATTAATCAATAATGGTGACTTAAAATGGGGAACCTGATTTTTTTTCTTTACAAATGTATTGGAAAAGGTCGTACGTGCGTGTGCATTGAAAATTACAAACTCGATTTTTTGTTCCGTTCTTTAGCTCGCATAGACGCTATCACCTCCTATCTAAATACATTACTATTGTGGTTAATATTTATTATCCAATAGAGGGCACTATTAAAATGTAGCCAACTTAATCCACAAAATAAAATAAGGTAATATATTAAAAATATGTTTCCACATGAATTAATAAATATTAAAGATGTAAATAAAAAAGACGTGTCCTGTTTACTACTCACAGCTATATAACAGGTGGCGGCGAAGACCAGCTTCCAAGTTGTCTGCTACCTCACTACACGATACAAGTAAGTATATTACAATAACAAAATCAGCTTTTAATGTTACTTTTATTTGAGGAGTCAATTATGACGTCTCGTTAGTAGAGATTGCCTATGTAGCAAGGAGTTTCGAGTTCGTTTACCAGTCAGAGACAGATCGGTTGTTTGTACAAGTTTTTTACAGTTTTTGTATATAGGAATTAGTGAAATAATGGTCCAATTATGTTTTTGCAACGAAAATGTTCTTCTATTTTCTTTAGTATATCTTATTTGAGTTATTGTAAAACAATTATATTTACTTTTACGGTTTTCAGGTTACAATGCGACTGCTACTATCAGTTTTAGCTGCTTTGGCAGCCATATCTTGCGCTTCTGGTGACAGTAAGATTAAACAAAAATTAACAATATAAATACACAAAATAAAATCTATTAATATAAACTCTTACACACTACACTTCCAGTAAACCGATTGCAGTATTCTATAGGCTTCTTTAGTCACAAGTAGAGACCAACCAATTCTTGCCTAAGAGTTGAGATTTACAGGTTTTTTGAATAAATTTACTGGCTACTCTTTTTAATTTAGGAATTTTATTATAAATCTAAACTGTTACTTTAAATTTACACGCACACAAGGAGACATTTTCGCAGTGACTGTTGCTGATAATTAATCTGATAGCTTTTTTCTGTAAGATGCTTATGACACTATAAAAAATATATGAAAAATACTTCAATAGATTTTACATATTTTACAATTATCTAAGACTAAGTACTTGGGTTAGACAAATTATCTGATGATTGGTAAAGTATTTTATATAGACCCCTAGAAATGATTCCTTATAATATTGAACAGTCTTATAGTTAATGAAATCATCTGGAGTTTTGCTTGGGTAATTCTTTGTTCATGACATTTTGATTCTGTCCTCTACAAATGAACTTTCCTACAGATGTGCAAGGGCGAGTAGTGTGCTATTACAACTCCGGAGCAGTATATCGTCCCGGTAAGGGCAGCTTCAGCATTGACAATATTCGTGCTGACCTCTGCACACACGTTATCTACGCGTTTGTGGGAGTCAATGAAACCACTTATGAACTAGCCATCTTAGATACTGAGGTGAGTGAATAATCATGTTTTATTTTATAATAATAGATTACCATACCATAAAGCTAAGGAAAACGCTCTCTAACAACTGAAGCGCCCTTCAATGTGTCCGAGGACTAAGTTTTCTGTATTTGTATTAAATTGCAATTATTATATTTTGTATATTTGGGAAATATCGAGTTAATAGATGGACAGGTAAACATACTAGAAGGAGTTGCACAAACCATGATTCCAAAATATTTAAATACATTCAAGTCTAATAGTAGTACAATAAAATAATACCGGCTAAAACTTTAAAAGTCAGCGGTACCAGTAAAGTCCTTCGTAAAAGTTTTGGCCATAATTTAATATAGGATCAACCTAGAATACAAAACCCAGACCTAGACCGGTAGACCAAGGTTCTAAAAGAGACGTCCGAAGTAGTGCTTTGTATAAAAATTATATATAAATATTCTTATGAAGTAAGTATGCTTTTATGATGACCGACTGGAGTCACTATCTTGGGTCAAGCTGCAAAAGACCAGCTGTGTCCCGGCTGGAATTTTCAAAGGCCTTACAGGCTGACAATACATCAGTTATGCTTATGATGTTTGTTGGTATAGAAGTGCGATGATGACTCCTTACCAAAATGATAAGGACCCTCCTCCTTACCAATTTATTGTTCGGAATTTTCATAAAAACATCTTTACAGTTGGATGTGACCAAAGGCAACTTTAAAAACTTCACATCGTTGAAATCCACATACGTTAATACCACGTTCATGGTCTCGGTTGGGGGTTGGGGTGAGGGTGGAGCCAAGTATTCCGCGTTGGTTTCTGAGGAATCTCGTAGAGCTGTCTTCGTAAAGAGTGTTGTTGGTAAGTTCTCAGTACCTATTGTATCACTGAACTGTGTTCAAATATCTCGCAGTAGTAAATAAATTATACCCCTTCCTCTTCCAACATCTTCATACAGGACTACTGTGACTAATCAGCAAGTATCTCCTACAGATTTCTTATACGAATATGATTTTGACGGTTTTGATTTGGACTGGGAGTACCCTGGAGCAACAGACCGTAATGGTACGGCCACCGATAAGGAGAATTTCCTGGCCCTAGTACAGGAGTTGAGTGCAGCATTTGATGCGGTCGGAAAGAACTGGGTGCTAACTGCTGCAGTGCCTATGACTGAGTCTAGGTTATCTGACGGATACGCCGTTCCAGAATTATGCGAGTAAGTTCTTGTATATTTATAATATATTGGTACAAAGTTTTTCATCTTATATCTATATTATATCAGTTGTCTTTATAATTCTTCTTTCGAGTTGTTGTTTTGTGCCTACGACGATGTAGTTTTACATTATAGATTGTTTCGTAAAAAAGTAAATTTACTGATAAATGTTTTATTAAATATTATTTTTCTTAAGTTAAATTAATTAGGGATTTACTACGATTCGACCTGATTGTTAGTGGTAATGAAATCTTCTGTACCAATTTGCTTACATTGTTCATCGTCCTTGATTTGAACGAAAGATATGATTTAACATCGGTATTAGGGATTGTAATCCCGCAGCTAATTAAATCTCGTGGGATTCAAGTGCGTAATTGACTATTCCCGCGTTGGTTCTGCCGTTATATTATATTGCAGAATTAAAGTTATATTGTAAGATCGAATTGAGACTACAGATTTTTGTTTAAATTTAAAATTTTATGAAACACTGCTTACATTATACAACAAAAAATATTTGTTTTCTAACAAAATAATTAAATCTCGCGGGATCGCTGGATCCCGCTTTGCGGAATTGCAATCCCTAATAGATATTGACATGTGCGCGAAATTGTATGTATAATCTCTTTTTCAGGATACTTGACGCTATCCATGTTATGTCTTACGACCTCCGTGGTAGCTGGGATGGTGTTGCAGATGTACAATCTCCTCTGTACGGTCGAAGTGATGATTTAGCTGTTTACAAGAATGTCAACGTGGTATGTGATTAAAACATTTATAATATGACAGCAATAAAACATATAAATCCTTAACTTTAATGAACATTATACTGGCAAAGTCTTTATGAGTAATATTTATGATATGATGATAATGATAAGCTTACATGATATAGCAAATTTAAAAAGGTTTAAGGTACATTTTGATTCCTGTCTTCTGATTCTAACATTGTATTTAGTGATACAATGATCCATTACTTAAATTATTTAAACTTTCAGAATGACGGTTTGGCACTCTGGGAAGAAAAGGGATGCCCGGCGCACAAGTTGGTTGTAGGTATTCCGTTCTACGGACGAACCTTTACCTTAAATGACAACACTACATCCTACTTGCCAGGGATCACCACCAACACGACGGCAGGTGGCGGAACAGCTGGACCATACACTGATGAAAGTGGTGTCCTGGCTTATTACGAGGTAAATTTGATAGTTGTTGAATTTATAACATACGTTTATATTCTGGTTGGAGATATTTGATAAAATTATGATTTTATAAGATGGAATTCGGTACTTGAGAATTTTACTTTTACTTTTCAAAATTATGTAACGTAACCTTTTTTATAGATTTGCAGTGATCTCAATGCGGAGTCCTCCACGTGGACTGAAGCGTGGGCTGAATATGGAATGTGCCCTTACGCGTACAGCGGCAATCAATGGGTTGGTTACGAAAATATTAAAAGTATTGAGATAAAGATGAACTGGCTCAAAGAGAAGGGTTACCTAGGAGCTATGACATGGGCCATAGACTTGGATGACAACCATGGCATGTGCGGTGATAAAAGTCCTTTGCTTAATACGCTGCATAATCATATGAGCACTTATGAAGTGTCTTCGACTGTAGAGACCTCAGAATAGGTACGGTCTTTACTGTCTTTAACTGATAAATAAAGAAACAACAAATTATATCCTTGTTTATTTCAACAGAGTTCTTCAGAAGAAGGGGAGGGGGGATAATAGGTTCTTCAAATTAGGTGCGTAAGTTTATGTCGATACAGACAAAATAATTAAAGGATTTTACATAAAAAGTATCCTTTCGAAGGAGCTTTACTATAATGTACGTAAATAAAGTCGATATTGTATAAGTACAAGGATAATGATAGAATGAGAAGTTTAAATTTCGTTTTTGATTTCGAATTTGGGGAATATAAAATTAAAACTAAAGACTAAAGCTACAGTTATTTACAAGCTTCATTTATTCACCGTCTAAATGAATGCAAATTGACAATTTAACTTATCACTATCAAAAAGTCTTACATTGTCTCGTACAGCGAAATATGTACTTGTTTTCTTTATTATTATCTCATATGAATAAACTTGTAAAAATCTCTATGAAGTCTTTCTCTCTATTAAATAACTTCAAAATCATTAATAATAATAATAATCATCATTAATAATCTGTGGTTGCTTATTATTAAGACTACAGTCTTATCACAATATTTTTGGTTTGTTGTAAGGTTCTACATTTTTTTGTACGCCCTTTAAATTATTTTTCATTTGATAATGTAACGTTTCCTTTTCTTTTTGTAACTATTGTACTTTTTATTTAAATCCATAAGTGCCGCATGTAATTTTAAACTTACTAGATCGTTTGCCATTATTGTATTTCATATTAAAAGTAACGATGTTTAATTGTTTTTGATATTCAATAAAATAATTATTTCCGAAATACAATGCTTTTCTTGTATAACTGATTTTATATTATTTCAATAAGTGAAGTTAATAATGGAAATAAAAAACGGAAAGGAATAATGTCGGTTTATGTAGATGGACTCTTAAGTTAGAAATTTCAGAGGTAACCAGAGGCTCAAATGTAACTAACTGCACTGGTTTCGTTATACTCGCGCAGTGTATTTTTTATGCGGTAAGCAGGCAAATGAGCAGATGAGGGTTACCTGACGGTAAGTGATTTCGACGCCCATGGACATTAATAATACCAGACTGGGGTGGTGCTAATGCGTTGCCTGGCGGGAAGGAAATAATAGACCCGCAAGGAGGGGAAGAAGAGAAACAAAGGAAGCGGTACATTGCTAATGCAACTGGGATCAATGACGATAGCAACTGATCCCAGATACACCAACAACATACCACTTTAATTACAAAAAGATAGTCTTTCCACGAAGCCCTACCACCGAGCAGTTGACTTCTGGACGCTTTTTCCGACACCCAGGAAGGCCAGCATGGGTTTAGGGTTTGTATTCTAAGCCGCCACGAGACGGTACAACACTCACTTTTCACTTCACTTGTCTTCTCACTTTTTCCCGAATTTCTTACGGATTCGCTTCCGAAACTGAACTGCCCGTCTCATGTCACCGATAGCTTTATTCAAATTTCTTCTATTTTTGCTGACACATTTGCTTTCCTGTACTGTCCAGAATTATTTATTTATATTTATGTCACCTCTTAAGATAAAACCAACAAAAGGTATAACTTAATGCCTTACGGCATTGTCCACCAGTCAATCGTTGGTGTTTATGGAAAAAAACTGAAAAAAAATATCTAGAAGTTCAATTTTTATATTTATTCTATTCTGTCCTATATTTTCATTTCTATTTCGTCTAGAATAATCTAGAATATTTTCTCTCTTTAATTTTATAAATTATTAAAATCCACCATAAAACTTTGGGATTGAACCATGAACCTCTGCTTATATAGCCTGACCATATCTCACAGATCCAAGTTGCTCTGACAGCTTACGTTGAAATTTGTTAACAGTTTAATCTACGCGACAGTACCTTTTAACTTAACTTTTTTCATTCTTTAGACCGAATGACATTCTCTTGAACCGGTACACTCCAAAAGGCCTAATGAAAGCCGTCTTGTCTTGATCATCTTTATGCACTGCGACTTGCCAGTGTCCAGCTCGAAGTTCTAAAATGCTCATAACTGCGTTTTTTCTAGTAGATTGTAATAGTTGTAATATAATTAGGGGCATCCGATATACATCCGTTTTAGTCACTGAATTTAAACGCCGATATTCGACACAAAAACGATTAGTTCCATTAGCCTTAGGTACTAGTAGAGCTGGGGAGCACCATGCCAACTCACTCTCTTCGATCATGCCATCTTTCAAAATTTTTATAATCCCTTGGCGCATCACCTCCTTCCTAACAGGTGTTAAACGATAAGGGGGGGACCGCAATGGGTGAACACTCACATGTGTACAATCCTCGGCTTAACGAGTAGGACCTCCCTCTGGATGGGAGATATCCACGTGATCTCGAAGCATAATGATAATGGGATCTTTTGCGAGACCGTTGACATCGCTCCCTCCTCCACGTGCAGATTCAAAGCATTGCAAGCGAGTTGATGTTCCTCCATACCATATTCAATAGAAAAACTACCCGGGACACCTGCTAATGATCAGAGGTCATTAGTGAAATCAAGTATGATACCTCTCTTAAATCTCCATTAAAATTCGCATCTCCATTAAAATTCATTCCTAGCAACGGTTCGGTGGCTCCCGGAATTACAATAAATATAGTAGGAATAAGAACATTTTAAATTTCTATGTTTACCATAGCAGCGTACCAAACTTTTTGTACATAACCATTGGCAAATTTAAGCTCATATACTACATTTTCAAACTTATTATTATTATTAATTAACTCATTACGTAATTTTTCACTAGCTACAATCAGTAGATTGTTTAGCAAGAATCATTTAAGCATTTTCGTCATAAATCTTAACTCTCCAAATAGGTCCTGGCGCGCCGCAACCGCAACATGCCACTCTTGGCTCTGCAGTTTCTGCGTCAGTTACTGCCCCTTTTTGTCGTAACCGTGGACAGTTTATTTTAGTGCGTCGAAATTGCTTACAATAAAAACAACGAATTCGGAGATGAAACCTTAGGATGGTATCGAACTAGTACTCGACGGTAACTGGTAACTGGAAGCTGACTGGATATCCGATATACATAGGTTTCTTTACTACTTGAGAACGACTCTCATCAAACAGGTCCTCCAACGAGCGGGCCAAATTTAATATTTCCGCGAAGGAAACGCATTAAGCGCACAGCAACTTTCCCGCATTCGTCGGTTTAACAAACCATAAATGATATTATTCTGTACCTTACATTGAGCTAACTGAGAGATTAATGTTCTATCTCTGCACACAAATACATCCGTCGTTTCTTCTCCTTGCTATTTACTGAATAATTCTGGGTAGATCCTGTGAGGTAGTACACGTGGGCCGTAGGTCTGTTTCAAAAGTTTTATAGCCTCAGGCCAACTATCGACGGTAGCCTTTATGCCTTGCCACCAAGTCTCCGTCAAATCGATGAGGGGTATGGAGAATCCTCACAGAGTAATCGTCAATAAGTACGCACTCTTTGTAGATTTGGATGGCATCGATGCATGCTGTGACGTCAATGCCCTTCGCTCCGTTAAAACGAGCCGTGCACTTTTCAAAACTTCCAGATGTATTATTACTTGAACATAAGTTCGGCGACTGACTTTGTATCATCCGAATTATTTGTGATAATTGTTCACCAAATTTGACGTTTGGTCTGAATTCAAGCGCGGCAGTTGATGTTGACAAATCACTAGCCTTAGATATATATTTATGTCGGGATCGTCCGCATCCACACCCTGTGCAGCTTGTTGTCGTGTACATGGCATCGTGAATCTAACTTATTCGTAAAAAACACACAGAACTATTAAAGTCTATAAAATAAAATAAAAATATTTTATTTCGACCACAAAGGATCATATATGTAGATGTCAATAGTAGTACAAATCTTAAC
Source organism: Asbolis capucinus (assembly GCA_018249125.1). Taxonomy (NCBI): domain Eukaryota; kingdom Metazoa; phylum Arthropoda; class Insecta; order Lepidoptera; family Hesperiidae; genus Asbolis; species Asbolis capucinus. The sequence goes on from DWJZ01005779.1 coordinate 8,688, forward strand.
GCTAATATTAGTAGACTTAAAAATAATTACTTAATCCTAAAACTATACCTAAGACAGTCCTGTTTATTCAATACATGCACCATGTGACAATGGTTCAGGTACTGACAACCGAACCTGTCAGAAAATAACGTCAGGATGCCATTGGAACTGGTCCGAACCCTGCGCACCAAGGATGCGCATCGGTTACGTAGGGTGATGTAAAAACAATCCACTTGCGTATCCGCGTACATACCTGACGCGCTACAGAATCGGGGCAGATCCAATAGCATCCTAAACGCATTATCGTATTGCAAACGTAGGGCGTTGCACTGCTTCTGCGTGTAATCAACCCACAGACTGACAGGCCGGTTGGTCTAGTGGTAAGTGAACCTGACTACTACACTGGGCGTCGTGGGTTCGATTCCCACCCAGGTCAATATTTTCTGTGATGAACAGGAATGTTTGTTCTGTGTGTCTGTTTTATTATATCTATTTTCGTATGTATTTAAAAGTATATATGTATGTATGTTTATCAGTTGTCTGATCACCATAGCACAAGCTAACGCTTAGTTTTGGTTTCAGATGGCCGTGTGTGAGTTGTCCAAAGATATTTATTATTATTAAGACTGCTCGTGTGAAAAGAAGTGCAGTAGAAGGTCTGAAGAGCTTAATTTTTACAGGGATAGAACAACGAGCGAACCTGCGAGCCATTATGTTCGCTCGAACAGACAATGCCCTGCGTTCTCTCTCAATATTAGCATCGTCTTTCAGATCAAAGGATACCATATGACCGAGTACCGTATAACTTAATGGGTGGTACATATGAGGGCAAGGCTTTCCCTTTGGCCTGAAAGACCATGCATTCACTTTTTCTCATGTTATACATCAATCCGTGACTACGGGTATAGCTCTCACATATGCTCAACAGTTTTGCCAAGCCACACACAGAAGCACTCAACAACATTCCATCAATATTAACACCAACATGAGTTGTGCTGAGCGATTCTATTAGCACATTCACATATATGTAAGTTGAAAAGCTTAGGGGAATTTAAATCCCGCTGTCTCACTCCGCATTCTAACCCATATGGCCACGAATTGGCTTCGGACCATCGCACGACATTGACCTGGTTTTGATACCAAAAGTTAAACATCCTAATAACTTCTTCAGGCAGTTTGGTATCTTTCAATATATATTTTCATAGGATATCGTAATTTACTAGGTGAAACGCCTTGCTTAGGTCCATCTCCCATGGACCGAGATTGTCCCAACGGTGAAGTCACTGCATAATACTCTCAAAACATACCTACTATAAGACCATGATCATTAATACCATTATCGCTCACTGGTAGGCCAGGCTTATTATTTAATTTATTGGTTGATTTCCAAAAAAATCCTATCGGTGACTGTCCATTGTTTTACACCAATGTCCACTGTACAAGTAGTTATGAAGGTGTAACGGTACATTTCGCTCACAGCTCCGACTACAACACTATGTGGATGTACACTACTTTTTCAGGTTATCACGTAAATGTCTAATGTAACGATGTAAGAAATAGGTATTATTGACCTCAGGAGCTGCATACCAATTCGGTAGGTTGATACACTCAATCTATCAATAAAGTCTGTAATTGGCTAACTACAAATCTTCTAACGTTAAATGAAGATATAACCAAGTATATCACATTTTCAATCCAAAATAAACTATATCCTACGAATCCATCCCAATTCTATATATATATATGTCGGAGATCTATATATATATGTATATATATCCTCAGTTTGTTAAACCTAATACTATTAAACCAATTTAACATACATATACACACTGACATGTACACATACTCCTACTCAATACAATTACACAAGGAGTGGTACATACACACGCATATATACAACAAAGTACACCAATCAAAATGCTTAACGGGAATCCTGGAGTGCCATAATACAGGCCCCGGCTTAGCTTGGACACCAGTTCTCCCACAACATTAAATGTGAAATATCATATTATACTCGTACATGTACCCTGTATGGAAAATGTATGTGGAAAAAATAAAAAACTTTTGTATTTATTTGAACCATTCCACATTCACATTCGAAACCTTTCTCGTAAAGTTTTATAAGTAAAACACTGGCACTAGGTTTGGCTCAACGTTGGGCTACCAATTTTATAGCTTGGCCAATAAAGAAACAAAACAAATGACATTTACAAACGAATGATAACACCAAACCAACAACAATTACAACAACCGAAGTTACAACAAATAGCGCGTGGGGAGACGACCGTGGCGCGCCCGTGACAGATGACACCTCGAGGGACGGTCCATACCACTAGTGAGGGGACGCACTATACTATACCATTTAATCCAAGTTGTCTATGATATCCTATGGCTATGGCCGCATAGACAGCTCAAACAAAAACGTTAAAACAAATATTCAATCGCCACATATCAAAACCAATTCATCTTAACAATAATTTCATAATTATTTCATATTTACTTGTTATTATTAGTTTATTTTTATTTATTGTTATGAAAATATTTACAATAAAAATACCCCACCGTGTGTGCAATATTCTTTTGGAGAAAATATATTTCGTATTAACGAATTGATATATTTTTAAGTTGGTAGTAAGAGTTATTTCTTTGTACCTATGTAGAAAGGAAAGTAAAGAAGTATTTCTACGCTACAGAATGAAGCAGAATTTGTTTTTATGGTAAATTTAAGTGTTACCGTTTATTATAATTTTTGTGATTAGATACAATACAATATTTTTTATTGAGCACACTAAAAAGCAGCTAAAAGTTACAGTTTTAAAGACATTAAAATCCACACAGAGCTAATAACGAATCAGAGAAGCGAAACAAACCGAATGCCATATCCTATTTTTGAATAAATGAACTATTGAATAGAACCTAATTAAATTTCACAGAGAGGACAGATTACAGTTTGGAATAACACAGGCTGTACTCGTATACCTCTTATCAACATACGAGTACCTATCACGTTGGCTAAGCTGCGAGCGGGCCAGCACGTAATATTTCAATTTTATATACAGCCAACACTATTTAATATGTCAAGTGATCTAGATTAAAAACCTCAGTGTTTCACTCTGCGGCGTCCAGAGGGCGCTATTTGTACCAAAGATTACATAAAATATGTTTGATAATTGATTATTATTAATAATGCCTGAATAATGAGCAGTGATAGCCTAGTGGTTTGAACGTTAGTCCCTCGAATGGGAGGTCCAGGGTTCAAATCCTACGACGCGCACCTTCAAGAAGCACGAAGTTAATTATCACTTGTTTTTGTAAAGGAAAACATTGTGATGAAACCGGCACTACCGAGAGTTCTCCATAAAGTTATCAAAGGTGTCTGACCAATCCAAACTTGGCCAGCGTAATTGACTATGGCTTGTACTTCCCACATTGTGAGTGGAGACCCGAGGACTGTAATGGAACACTTATAAGTTGCAATGATAAATAATCCATTATTTACTTCAGGATAACATAATATACTGCTTACTACTAAGAAGTCGTGATGACGAGATGAAACACTTACATCAATGAGGTTGTTGCCAATACGCTAGTGCTGCTTCTTTTTTCGGCATTTATTTATAAAATTATAATATAAAAGATGTAAATAAAAGACGTGCACTAGGCATCACTTACAGCTATATAATGTATGGAAGGGGAGACTAGTGGCCTTTCAAAATTGTAGGTATTAGAAATACACTTATGATCGTCAACAATTTTTGGAATCTATATTATAAAGAAACCCAAAGGGATTTTTTCCTGTACATTAAATATTTTTCAAAAGTTTGATGCGTTGCCCCCTCATCTCTGATAACGAAATGGAACACGAAAATATGTTTTTAGAATTGTTTTCTGTTTGTCTGAATGCGTACTATGTGAAAAGTCGAGGATTGATTTTGATGAAACTTGGTAAAGTTTTTACTTAAGCCCCGGAATAATATTTAGAAAACTTTTTTTTTACGTGTTGCGTGTTTGTTACTGTGTTAACATTGTTTAATTTTTTTTGCCATAGTGTGTAAATATTGTTTGATTTGAGATTATAGGGTTTGCTAATTGTTTGTGACGGCAAAAAATGCCTCTCAATGCTACTAGTGGAGCTAGGACAGTGGCTTTAGCAGATGCTGGATACAACCAACGTCGTATCGCTCGAACTCTCGGTGTACGTCGGACAACGATACGGGACGCTATTCGGGAGACAGGCTCGGATACTCGTAGGGCAGGTCAAGGCCGACCTCGGGGTACTTCAACTAGACATGACCGCTTCATTGTATCAAGCATCGAATTGAGAAATCGCTTTTGCATGGCTATTGAAGCTCGTATGCGTCTTTTAAATATGACAAATGTCAGTCTAAGCGAACGTACCATTAGGAGAGAACTGGCATATAGAAATCTAAGGGTTTTTGAGGACTAATGCTCCCACAACACCGTAGAGTTAGACATGCTTTTGCGTGAGAATATGCTGTCTGGACCTTAGAGGAAAGGAAGGACGTAGTGTTCTCAGATGAGAGCAGAACATTCTTAAGAGGACCAGATGGACGTTAGCGTGCCTATAGGCGTCAAAATGAAAGATTTGTCCCAAGCGCTGTAACCGGAACAGTGGATTATCAAGGAGTATCCACGTCTATGTTCCAAATGTACAATGTAGAATACATCGTAAATTTAACACAAATACAGCGGGTATGTGAAGCCGTGGTCGAGGTTTAAGTGCTATCTTTGTCGGTGGTTTTCTCAACAACTTGGTTCACCAATATTTAGGCTACGGCTATAGTCCAACTACGGATAACTTTAATCTTGCCAAATTATTTTATCTTACTTTAAGCACAATATGCGCGCAACCAAACCAAACAAAGCGCATATATGCACAGTCTAAATTTTTAAATTCCAATTTTGTTTCATATATATATACATATATATATATATATATATATATATATATATATATATTTTTTCATATAAAATAATAAAAATATAACAAACGGATCCCCTTAGTGTAGATCAAC
>DWJZ01005780.1:0-13701 GCA_018249125.1 Asbolis capucinus
TAAGTATGTATTTAAAAGTATATATGTATGTTTATCAGTTGTCTGATCACCATAGCACAAGCTAACGCTTAATTTGGCTTCAGATGGCCGTGTGTGAGTTGTCCAAAGATATTTATTTACTTACTTTTTAAATGACGAACATTAAACATTATGACAATGTTTTAATGGTTACCACATCAAAGTCATAGGTTTATTGTGTAAATAAAGTGATGATTACCACATTTTTTGCTATGCTCTTCTAGGGTTAAGCATGTTCTTAATATATAATAATAATTAGAGAGACACTGCCATCATGGACATTAGCAATACCATAGTTGCATTACCCGTATGGTAAACAGAACTTTGTAGTAGCTTCCAGGGTCACAAATGATACCTGTGACATACCAAGATCCTTTTCCAGGACAGGTGGCAGAAAAAACAATATGATGATGGTAAAGGATGACAAAATAGGGACATAGAAGATAATATATTTATATAACACTATGAGGGCATTCTCAATTTGCTGTTTTTTCTCTCATGATGTTTTCTGCTTCATCGTATTACGCGGATCACAAATCACGATCTGGATGGACACTCTTAGAAGATTCCATCAGTTTCACAACACAGAAAACCCATGAGATAATCTTCAGATAGTTAACACTTTAATATTCTATTAGGTCTTTCAGGTAATAACTGTAAACACTCTTAGCACTGGCATCATTCTTAAACTGTGTAAGCAATAAAAAAATATATTATTATGTCCATACTGCCACTGCTTTATTATTCAGATATTCTTATTAAAAAAATTACATGAACATTTAACATTCACTATGATATTATTCTCATAACCACAAAAAGTATAGATAAAATCATAAAACACTAAACAAATTGAGAACATCCATTTGTACTTTAAATGACTTATCAAATCAATAGAATATAATATAAGAATCATAGAAATACAAATTAGATCGAATTCATACATTACACTACTGATTTAAAAAGAAAATATATTATTTACCGATATGCACATCACTACATACATCAATAAAAGTTTTGATTTTCATATTGAATTTAATCATATGCCACATAGTAAAGTGCAAACCAAATTACAACAGGAAGACCATATAACACGAGTGTTAGAGTTATATATGTAGTATTTAATCATGTTTATTGGTTAATAAATCACCTGTTTGAAGAAATTAAATTAAGTATTATAGAAAATTGTCGGCTAGTGCCGATTTTCTACAAATGTCCGAGTCAGAGTTGGGGCATGTTCGCTATTAACAATTGCGACGAAATCTGGCAAGTGTTCTATTAGCTGTTGGATAAATCGTAACATCGTCTGCCATTTACAGAGGAGAGACCTTGTAAAATATCGAACCTTTTTTATTAAATTATTTAGCGAATTACTCACAATTACCCCAACAATAGTGAAATCATCCCGTTATCGCTGCCTTTAACGCAGAAATCATTTATTTTCGCATGTTGATACAAAATATACGATCAGCTGATTTCTTTGTTTGAGTGATGCGACAGTTTTCTAGCGCCTAACGTTACGACAAAATGCTGACACGTCAGACTACTCCCTCAACGTGTAAATTTGTTCTAACACTTGACGATTACATCTAGATAATGTTCAAGTTGATTATTGAACAGTTTTGCTAATATCTTACCCATAAACAAACCTTGAAAGTTCTTACCTTTGTAGTGTACTCTGAGATTATTTTGCGATAGCCCGATGTAGCTGAATTTGTCCTTTGTACTCCATGATCTTGGCAGCGGTGTTTCTTCTTCGTTCACATTGGGATATAGCAATTTTAAACGATCTACATTATCACTCTGCACTCGATTTAGGGAATCCATCGTCCCCCGTCCACTACCTATCGCAGCCATTTCTAATTTCCGTAATTCATGTTATTCACGTCTGTCAGTATAGCAGTCAGTGACGTCACATCCCACTCATATCCCCGATCTTACTTCGCTTCGTAGAAGGCAGATGGCAGCAGTTTAGACTTCCATAAGCAAAATTAAGTTTTTTATGCTCAAAATCTACAAAGATATTGTAGATTTTGATCATAAAAATCTGTGATATGATCGCAGGGGATATTTATTACAAAATTCGTATGGGAAATTATAAAATCCTTGATACGACTATAATACACAGTTATACTCCAATTTTAATGGACTTATTTACAGCATGCGTCAATTTGAGTACTGTTATGAATACCGATGTTCAAGGTACCGATATTCAAAGTAAATAGCGGTACTATCAATGGTGGCTACGGATAGGAGAAACGATTAATTTATTTTTGCTTCTAATACTCCTTCGAGTAATAAATATACAGTAATGCACAATTAACAACCGTCTGCACAAGTTATTTTAACTATGCCCCAAGACCTCTTATCATGGACAATAAAATAACTAAATATTAAAAATGATAATCACTACAGAAACCTTATTAATCACAATACACACAGTTATCACGATGTCTTCGATTAGTAAGCCAAAATATATTAAATCTATTGAAAATTATGTGTATGAGAAGCTTAAGGAAACAAAAAACCCAACAAGTGAATTAATTCAATCGCAGCAGTTATACTTTGACCAGGTTCTGGAGGTAACTTATTAAATCACTGCTGAGTAAATACTAAATAATATAAAGTGTTGATTCGACTTGTGTCATGCTTGCAGATTTATCGTGAAGCTTTTAGAAATTTAATAAGGCACACAAGAACTTATTCTTTACTCCTCATTAACATCAAAGATGCATTTGAAAATGCTTTACATATAAGAGATAAAAGAATATCACAGTTTATTGTACAAGATGTAAGTTTAGTAATTTTATTTTTTAATTATTACTTTTGTAAAATTACATTCATCCGTTAGAGAAGCGGGTCGATGTAATTCATTTCACTGTGTTATTGTGCATTGGCTAGTTCGCTGAATCATACGTTCATGGTTAAAATCTTAGTTTTAATTAGATAAATTAAAAAATAAAATTTCTTGATAGTTCTCGATTAAAGATAAAGTACGTGACAAAAAATGTACGAGGAGGATCGAAATGGAAATTAGGAACCTGCATTTGGAATGATCGTGTTAGAAATAAATAAAAAAAGGCGGTTGTAAAGAAGGGAGAGTCAGTTCAGTTTTAAAAGGGTAACCGAAATTATGAAAGAGGAAGAGTAGAAGAAGAGAAAAGTCACTGCAAGTTCCTCTCTGGCCGTGCCGTGATTATACCGTGCCGCAAGATATAATGTTGCGATTGTGCCGTCGTAATACGAGTCCGTAGTTCCGCGGGCGTATGCTGGCTTTACGGAAGATAATAGAGCACATAAACGTATTTACTTTTGTAATACTACGTCTAAGAGTCAGAAGTAACTTATATTTTATTAATCCTAGTATAATCTTACTCCTTTCCAATACCTTACCCACTTCTGAGAGCTCTTTAAATGTTGTTTTATGTACTTGTAGCACAACCTTACTTTGTTCATTCGTTCCATTTGTTACTTCCGATCCGATCCGATCAGACTTTGATAATTTAAAAGATTTGACTTTAACTTGACATTGATTAGAAAGAGATTGACAGAATGATGTGCACGGAAAATTACTCTCGACAGCTATTTTTTAACTTAGGTATTGAATTCAAAACAAATCTTTATCTTATCGTGTAAATGTTGTAATATACGGACCAAATTACTATATAAATCAATACATCGTACAGTGCTCCTTAGATAATCTTAGTAAACGATCCATTACGACTGATAATTACAAAAGATAAACCATTGAATACGGTGTTTTTGTGGATAAAAAAATTGAATTCCTGATGGGAATTTTAGATGGGAGTGATGGGCATAAAGTGTACGTATTGGACGGAGGATTCTCCTCACAAATATCTAGACACGTAGGAACGACAGCCGACGGCGATCCCTTATGGAGCGCTAGGTTCCTGCAAACCCATCCAGCGGAAGTTTCGAATACTCATTTAGATTTTCTTCGAGCCGGTGCAGATATTGTGTCAACAAATACATATCAAGCTTCCATAGGTGGCTTCGTGAAACATCTTGGAGTTACAACTGAAGAAGGTTATAGACTTATACAACTCGCCGTTGAGCTCGCGAAAGGGGCGCGTGATACGTATACCAAAGAACGTCACAATGCTGGTTTGCCTGAGAGGACAATATTAGTGGCCGGTTCTGTAGGTCCATATGGTGCTCATTTGCATGATGGTTCTGAGTACGACGGAAGTTATGCAGATAAAACAGCCGAAGAGATAATGAGGGAATGGCATAAGCCTCGCATAGAGGCTTTAGTGTCTGCTGGTGTAGACCTATTGGCCCTCGAAACTATACCTTGTAAAAAGGAAGCTGAAGTTCTTGTTCAACTTTTAAAAGAGTATCCCTCTACTAAAGCTTGGATTTCATTTAGCTGCAAAGATGGTACTAGCCTTGCACATGGTGAAAATTTTGGAAAGATTGCAAGAAAATGTTTTGAATCAAACTCAAATCAGCTCTTGGCAGTAGGTGTTAATTGCTGCTCACCTAAAATTGTGGCTAATCTTATAAGAAACTGAAATGAAAATATGCCATCACAAATCCCAATTGTCACATATCCTAATTCAGGGGAAAAATACAGTGCAGAAAGTGGATGGGTTGGAAAGGAGAAGTGTGAGAAACTACATACTTTTGTTCATGATTGGTTAGACCTTGGTGTGCGCTATGTGGGAGGCTGCTGTCGGACATACCAGGAGGATATCTCTCTCATAAACACTGAAGTCAAAAATTGGAGCAAGAAACATTCCCATGAATAACAAAACAATAACATTATTATATGTATAACATGATATATATATATTTCATTGCATTTAGACTAAATCCCATATATTTTTTTATACATTATACAAAACATAATGTTTTGTTTATAATTGTACAGTTATACTTGTCCCAACTTGATTACAGAAAGTGTTCGGCATATCTGTCAAAAAGAAACAGAGGGATGAGAAAATAATTTCTTTATTAAAAGAGAATTGTGAGCTTAAAAAAGACAATGATAACTTAACATCGGAAATCTCAAAACTAAAGAAGGATCTGGCTAAGGTTTGTAAAATATGATGCAAGACTGGATTGTGGTTGTATGTGCCTTAAAGAATACAGTTAGATTAACTGGATTACCCTGAAAGATGTAATTCTCTTCACATTGTATTGTGTATGTGTAAATGTAATTATGTTTAATGTTTTATTGATCTTCTTGAGCTTTGTTATACATGGGTGTTCTACAGATCTGTTTTTGTGTAATTTCATAATGGTTTTACTGTGTTTCCTGTTAATAATGCCTTTATATTTTGCAGGTTTAATATGAATATTATGTTGTTAGATTTAGAAATAATATTATTGTGCATATAATCTATGTGCTTATACTATGTATTCTCACAATACAATGGAACAATAAATTTTTTATACCCACTAGTTTCTATGTTGTACACATATTTTAGCACATCTGCATACATTGACATTCTGTGGCTTCATGGAACATTTTAACACAAAGACAGTATAGATTCATCAAATTAGCTGTTTTGGGGTGGCTTGCAGCCATTTTAGGGAACACAGACCTCAATCCCATGCTGGCCTACCAGAGTGTCTTAAAAGGGCGTACAGAAGTCTGCTACTCACTAGTAGGGCTTTACGGAAGGATTACCTTATGTGAAGCCAGTCTGGCTGCCTTCAGTCGTCCTCTTTCCCGTTCTTCTGTCAGCTGTCCTGTAGTGGTATGTTGTTGGTGTACCTGGGGTTAATCTTAATGTATCAAACATACATATATACTTTTTAATACATACTTAAATAGATATTTCTATTATACACACAGAACAAACATTCCTGCTCATCACAGAAAAGTTTGACCTGGGTGGGAATCGAACCCACGACCTCCGGTGTAGTCGTCAGGTTCACTAACCACTAGACCAACCGGCCTGTCAATGGCCTAATGGTCATCAGTCACACCACGGGGATCACTTGTGTGTTGCTGGCCATGAGTGAATAATAAATTATGAGCTGATTACTAGCTCTGAACACCCAACGTGACTTCAAAATCCAGCAGACCATGAGCATTCTTTCTTGATTTGTTCTCATCATTTATATATATCACCACTAAGAAACTCATGATAGAAGATACAAAACTAAAGCAAACTTGGACTTCCAAGTAGAGGTCAACCTTTTTTAGCCTGGTATGCTGGTCTATGAATAGAAAACGGAATAATTTATATGATTTCGATATCCTTTAGCAGTGGTACCAAGTGCTAAAAAATAGACTTCAAATCACATCGACAAACAATAAAAATGAAGATATCATTAACGTGGCAAGTCGTCATCAACGTAGTAGTCAAAAACTACTCGTGATGTCGCTCAGATATCGCATCAACTTTTGACCATCATCAAAACAGTACTTTTTGTGAAGTTGGTTAACAAAAACTTCTTAGTCAAAATTGCTTCAAATTTGACGGAACTAAATTATTGACGTCCGTAGGTGAAGGATGACAACTTTACCGACTACCTCTCCCTGATGAGGGAACGTGACGCACGGTATACACTGTACTTCGAAAATGTCGCACTACATTTGAAACTGAAGGAGTTAGACGGTAGTTCCTCTCGTGCAGAACAAGTGGACGGCGCGCAGGGAGACCCCGTCGTATTAAGAATCGCACTCGACCGCACCAGGTACCGCCTCTGAATTGGTCAAGTTGACCTTAAATTAGTAATTTAGGTTAAAATATGGCTAAAATGGTCTCAATATCATTGCTCTTCGTTGCATCTTAATGTATTAAACCATGTTCTAGGATTGATAGAAGCGCACGCAGCAAACAATGGGCAGGTATCTACATACTAAGATCGATCCTATTCAGAAATATAAAATAAAAATAGTCTGGTACCAATACCCTTATACTACACCTTATATTATACTACACCTTATATTATATTACACCTTATATTATGTCCTGGACAAAATAGATAAATATTAATCTATTACTATCTTAACTTTGAGGTTACTAAAACATATTTTTAAAAATTAGCTAGGTATGTAGTTTAATATCAATTTTATATATTATTACTAGTTAGGCATAGTAGTCGCCTCTTTGACCTAGATTTCTTCTAAACACTTCGACGTATCACGTTCCCGTGCCTTTCTCATCGTCCAGAATTTCACAACTCTGATTAAAGACTCCGCCTTTTACATGATTTTCTTCTCTCTCTCTCTCATCTCTATCGATTCTGTTAGGCGTCTTGCCCATCTTGTATTATTCATACTACAGATGTATCCAGCCCAATGCCATTTGAGTAGTCTTATTGTTTTCGGAAATACTTAATACAGAAATAGTGTTTAAGTAATATGTAAAATTGCTACGATTTTGGATTTATTAGTTTATACATCTTAGAAATTAAGTGAAGGCGACATTTCTAACGCCTAGTTAAAATCTGTTAATGTTATAATACTAGACAGCAACTTTCGGCAACCCAGAGTGCGTTGAATAAAATGACCGACGAGTACTCTGATACTGTTCCGAGGCGCGAATACGATCTACTGGAGGCGAGGCAGTACGAGCATTCCAAGAAGTTAGATGCTCTCACTGCTGAACTGGAGGCGCTCCAAGTAACGCTTAAGAGAGTCATCTGTAAGTTCCATATCGTCGTTATCTCTGACCAAGGATAATTTTAGATTAGTTTGCAAATATAATTAAAGTGGTAACCGTTGCCCATAGTAATCACGATGAACACCAGTGACATCATCGATGCGTTGCAAGGTATTAAGGAAAATAAATAACTAACTTTGGTTATACTATCCCGTACTGAAATTAAAAGAACATCTTATTAATGATAACTAGCCAAACAAATTTATTGTAACAAATTATTGTGAAAAAACTACCACCTGTGGTATTTTCATTGCTACGTAATGAGAATCTTTTTGAAGCAGGTGCATCACTTTCTCCTCGGCTAGCAGTACATTGGCGACGCCTTTAGTGTTGCAAAGGGGCGACAGTGACCGTCAGCTCGCCTACCTCCTATAAAACTATAAAAATTATATATAAAATAGAATAGAATGACTCATATCTTAGCCTTTCGAGATAGGCGACCGTACTAACTTCTAAGATCATTAGGGTCGCACGGAATACGATTTCAAGGCCTCTTTGTATTGTAGCTCAAAAGAAGGGTCTAGAAGAGGAGTTGAACGAGTGCAGGGAACGATGTCGCGAACTAGAGCGAGCTGGCACCCCACGACCACAGTGGGACATATGTGCTGACTTCATCGGTGGAGGTCGAGATAGGTCAAATGATTTTATATATTTATTCAACCAAAAGGTAAGGTATCATCGCCAATCCATATCTGTAATATTGGGGTGGCATCGTAGTAGTTTTAGATAATTAGAAATCTGTAATTCATTAATATCTAATAAAAAACCTTCAACAAATGATTTGAAATTTAAAATATATCGACCGAATAGCTAAACGATCACTTCCAAGATTTTAGGACAGTTACTTATTGAATAATTTATAGTGGACACTTACTAGCCGACTTATACACACAATTTTTAAGTCTTTTTGTCTCCTTCTTATAACTTAGATGGTGGCAATTAGCAAGTGGTTTGTCTTCTAGAGACATGCTGAGAGTACTTCTCAAAGAGTTGGGGCCAGCTGCTGATAGTGATCACTTGGAATACTTTGATGGCCTGGTAAGAAAGTGTACTTTTCGGATACTTTTTAAGAAAAAATTAAATCCGTTTTATGTCGTTGTTATGCACAAACGGTATAAATGGAGAGAATTAAGTATGAAACTCCAATCCAAAATTATGGTTCAGGGAATGGACCCGGTGATACCACCTTACCTGCGGTACGAGGGCAGGGTTCGCAATCTGCGGCTGTCGCGGCGCGAGGTCAGCGTCGTCGTCAACGACATATGGCTAGGCAAGCTACGGGATGGCCGCGACTTACCCATGCAAGACTTCGTCACCAAGTACTTCGAGGATCGGTGAGATACCGTCAATATAATGTGGTCAACTCAATTGTAGAAAGTTTTTACGCCAACTAAAGATTTCCTGCATGGCTTAAAGAAAAAATATGTAACTATCACATTCATTACTTTTTTGAAATTAGAATGCATTTTCGAAACCAAGACCTCTATCCGGAAAACCAATATTGAAACTTCATATTAGGTACATAGCTTGAATAACTTGAAACTGACTGTCCGTTAATTATGTCTGGTGCTATTTGATTCGAACGTCAGATACCAGCAGCCTGTAGTTCGGGCCGAGTGGGCCTATAACCTGTGCGCCGGAGTGGAGCAGATGCTGGATGAACCGCAGGTGAAATTGTTTTGGGGCGTGCTGCACGGACACCTCAGCGAGGATATCTACTGGGGCCACCGCGCGCAATGGCAGATACTGAAAGATCACCTGTACAGGCAGAGCAAGGATAGAGAAGTATTAGAATAACATATTTTTACAGTTATTTGCAATTTAGTTTGTACAGTTATTTAATTTGTATTATCGCGTCGCGGACATGTAACTGTTTACGTAACGTACCCAAACACTAGTCTAATAGATAGTAATAATGAAGTCATATTGATTTCAGTCGATAACCATCGAAGAATTCGAAAAATGTGCTAGATCCACATTTCCCCTCAAGAGTGAGGTGGACATCAAGAACCTGACCGACGTTGTCAAAAAGCAGCTCAAGCTAAAGATTAATAATAGCGACATTAATCTGGATAAACTTTTCCAAGAAGTAAGCCTATAATTAATAAAATCTGATATTTTTTGTACCACACTAATACCACAGCAATCACTTGGGGACGGTGGAAAGGATTTTCAACAAACAAAATTATGCCTTACAGAATGAAGAAGGTTTCGACCGAGTGGAATTCGCTCGAGAGTTGTTCCGTCAGAGGCAGCTGGCTCAAGATAAGTACATACGGGAAGTGGTAGCCGAGCTTGGCGGTAAACAGGCCAATAAAAGCGTTACCGTTGAGGGCTTGAAGCGCGCCTTTGCTATTGTCGATCCAGCTATAAGTATGTTGGGGTTTGTAATGTTCGGCTGTAATCGGCTGTAGTCAAATAATGGAACTCAGAGTGTTCTGGTTATTTTTCAGATTATGTTCGCATGGAACGCTATATTCGTTGGGCGTTCTCTGATCAATCATCAGACCTGAATAGCATTTGTCAGATGCCGCTACGTGCTATCGCCGCTAGACTTGCTGCTGGAGATATTGAGAGGATTGGCCCTAGATATCGCGGTATCAGAAGACATAAGTAGATGTCACTACTATGGAATTCTATAATCCTACCCATAGACGTATTACTACTAAAGTAAATAGACGAACAACCGTGAGTAAGGTTATCTTTACATATAACCTACATGCCAAAAAGAGATCGAAATAGATAATCGTGTCAAAAACCGGCTCCTCACGTCTTTTATAAATTCCTTGGTCTTTTAGGGGTTTATGGATTAATTTAGTAATAACCACAGAGTAATATTATGTCTATGGTTTCCAGAAGTATTTAGTTTTATTACCTGTATTTTTTTATTTTACATACTGTAATACTTGACATTGTCACTGTCAATTGTTGTAATGTAACATGTGGATAGCACGTTTGTTTATTTACAAAAAAACTTAAAATTAAGAAAATATTTTTGAATAGTCATAAGTTAATGCAATTTAAAATGTCAGACATTATTGAGAACGAGGAAATTGACCGAGACGCAGTACCGCCTGATGAATTAGAACGACTATTTAACAAAAAATATAATTTAGTGACCGAAATTGCCGTTTCTTTAAACAAATCCTACATAAATAAGCTTAGTGTATCAAAGTAAGTATTCTTATAACTTATTATTTAATTATCGTCGTATTTATAATATATTTCATTCAGGCAGGCATTCATGTTAACGCCTCAAGAAAATTATAATGATGGAATGTGCAGTGTTTCAGAATATACTGGAGCACTATACGGCGTCTATATAGGACAAATTCAAAGGAGTTCCCTTGTATTTGGCTCTACTTGTAATTATTTAAAACAGAATGAACAGCAGATCTTTGACAACTGCTTCTATAATCTCATAAAAATGCTTTCAGATCATTCAACTTAGCAGTGAGCCTAATAGACAATTCAATAGAGGTGTACCATTTGAATAAAGCATCACTTTCTCGAGTGTGTCGCCTAAGTGGCCATGACAAGACCCTTACAGAACTGGTCTTCTGCCCCAAGAATGATAACCTTCTTTACTCGTCATCTCTGGATGGCCTAATCAAACTATGGGACACTAGAGCAAATGGGACATGCGTTCAAGATTACAAAGGTAAATCGTAAGCATATTATTTTTAATACATTTGCATTCTGTTATAAATTCAGATTTCTGTCATAACTGAAATATAATTGCAATAGTAACTTTTCCACTTAAGTGGCTTGGTCTTTGTTTTTTTAATGTTTTAGTGATGATAGACCACATGACCAATTTTTGTGTATCCTTGATAATTAAACTTTTTGATGTTTTATCAGTTGTAAGTTCTTTTGTACCATAACATTAAAAAAAAATTTTAAAACTCTAATTTGTGTAAGTTGGTGCAAAGCCTACAAAAGGTTATTTATGGTTTGTTGACATTTATTCCGGACTGAAGTTACAGCAAGTATAGTAAAATATACTTTTCAGATGTTGGGGAGATTCCTAAGGCCTATGAATGCATGGACATCTCACAAAATGGACGAGTGCTCTGTGCGGGCTCCAGTCTAGTAGAAGAGGAAGCCTACCTTGTGTTCTGGGACCAGAGGAATCCTGCCCCATTAGGCGGCTACTGGAACACTCATACTGATGATATCACACAGGTAATTTTAAATTATCCTGTTTAATCCTGATAAATCAATGAATATTTGAAAAAGTACATAGATAATTTACAATAACCTGTCCCACTAGTTACTAAGTTACTATTAAGCCACCAAAAATATTTGTTTAAGGTCAAATTCCACAAGGAGAAATCAGAAATCCTAGCTACAGGCTCAGTGGATGGACTTATGAATATCTACAATGTATTGGAGCAGTCAGAAGACGATGCCCTCACATACTCCATGAACATTGAAAACTCAGTGGAGAGGATAACGTGGCTCGAGGACAATCACGTGTCTTGCATCACCCAGTCAAATGACTTACAGATTTGGGATGTTCAAAATGGAGATATGATTAACAGTTACACCAGAGACAAAGTTGCTAGGTCAATCAAGGTATAAAAATACATTTACAAGTCAATAGTACAAGAGAGAGTGATGCAAGCGAGAGTGAGCGATGATAAATGTAGTAACATTATTGATGTTAATTGCAAAAATTGTGGCAGTAAATAAATTTGTTCTTCATTCATTAATTTTAGCGGAGTCGAGAGGATGAGTGCTATGTGGTGGACACATTCACTGCTGATGGCCGCACAGTTGTGTTGGCGGGCTCTTATGCTGGAGGCGGGTATGTGAACCCACATTGTATATCAAGTTGTGAAGTAATATTTAGCAATGTTAACAATAATAGCTTTAAGTTCAAAGCATTAACCAAAATTATCAATTGTGTGACCATACTAAACTTAAAGGTAATTAGTGAATTGTCAGTGAATTTATCTTGAAATCCAGTAATATTGACAGGGATGTTCTACGACTAGTGTCGGTGGAGGGGAGCAAACTAGCTCCGGCTGCCACTTTCAGTGGCAACAAGCAAGTGGTGCGGTGCTGCCACCATGACATCCATGTGAGTACACTAATTCTAAAAATATATATAAGTACATTGGCTATCTGACTGCAAACTAAACTTGTGCTGTGCTGATCAGACAACTAATGAACATTAATATATTTTTATATATTTCCATACTTATATAGATATTTTTACACACAGAACAAACATACCTGCTCATCACAGAAAAGTTTAACCAGAGTGGAAGTCAAACCCACAACCTTTGGTTTAGCAGTCAGGTTCATTAACCGCTACATCAACTGGCCGTTATATGTTAAAATATTTGGGGTTTAAGCAACACTCTGAGACCTACTATCTGTGTCAATATACTCAGATGGTGCACCTTGATGAGCAACAGAGGATATAGTACTGAGTCTTTCCTAATAAAAGTTAGGCAAAGGGGATATCTTCTGCCAGGCAATAATTTGCCTGGGGAGCGGCCGAGCTTTGTGATATCATCATATGGTGTATGTGCAATGTCACCATACAGGTTTATGTGAAATCCATACTAGTGACCACATACATTATAATCATTATTTCTCTCTGATGTGTCTACAAAAGATTAATAAACTTTTATTACTTTAACACCATTCATTATCTTAGTAAGTCACCAGAAAATTATAATTTCAGGGAGACATGATGGTAACGACAGGGGAATCAGGTCTAGTCACAGTGTGGACGGGGAGTGCAGCTGCAGAGAGTACTGGTCATCTCGTACGACCCATGACAAAGTTGCGCGTCAACAGACAGAAACCATATTAAAAACAATAAACTTTATCAAACTTAATATTTTGTTTAGATTAAGTTACATACTGTTACGGCACAGGGTTGTGGATAGGAATACGCTGGTTTGTGTAGATGGTCTCTTTATTTAAAACTTACTTCAGGATAACCACAAGCACCAATGTCTCTGCACTAATTTCGCAACACTCACGTCACTACACTAACGGCACTGTACACTAATAGCTCTAGTCA